>OZ014561.1:20883662-21140389 GCA_963966155.1 Clivina fossor | reverse complement strand
TATGTTGCTGAAGCCTTGGATAACAATTGTCAAGTTGATACCATCTATATGGACTTACAAAAAGCGTTCGATCAGGTTGACTTGCACATTTTGCTAAACAAACTTGGAAATATTGGTCTATCATCATCTTTTGTACGTCTATTAAAATCCTATTTACTTGATAGAACGCAGTTTGTGAGTTTTCGAGGTTTTGAGTCGTCAGCATACATCTGTACATCAGGAGTACCACAAGGAGCTAATTTAGCACCTTTACTATTTTCTATTTTTATTAACGATTTATGTTTCAGCCTAGACATAAATGTTCTTCTGTTTGCTGACGATCTAAAAATATATACGTTGATTGATACCATCGATGATTGTGTAAAATTGCAAACAAACATTAATAAAATTATAAACTGGTGCACTGCAAATAATTTATCTGTCAACATAAATAAATGTAAAGTTGTGACATACACTCGTAAAATGCAACCACTTACGTGCAATTATACAATCAATAACTCTGCGCTAGGCAGAGAAACAGTTATGAAAGATTTGGGTGTTATCTTCGATACACATTTTTCATTCGATCAACATGTCACACAAATTGTAAATTCAGCATACAGAATGCTTGGATATATTGTTAGAAACACTAAGCAGTTTAATTGTAGATCAGTTTTCACTACATTGTTTAACAGTTTTGTAAGGTCAAAATTGGAATATTGCGCTATAGTTTGGTATCCTATATACGCAAAGCAAATAAATGATATCGAAAAGGTACAGCGAAAATTTTTAAAATTTTTAACTTATAAAATAGATGGTAATTATCCTCCTCAAGGAGTAGATTACAATTATTTGTTGGATACGCATACTTATGATTCGCTAGCTTCTCGTCGAATCAATATCTCAATAGCTATACTTTACAAACTGTTAAATAATGAACTTGATTGTGCTAACTTACTTGGTAAGATAAACTTCTGTGTACCACGTTCAACCACCAGATTCCCACAAGCTTTTTACACAAATACTGGCCGAACGAATATGTCGCAAAGAACACCAATATTTATTATGTGTAACAATTACAACAGCATAAACAATAATAATATTGATTTATTTTTTAACTCATTAAATGCTGTTTTAAACAATATTACAGCTTAAATTAGTTTTTTTTTTTTTTCTCGACTAAAATTTTTGTGTTATTTGTTTTATTGATTAATATTATTATGGTTTTTCTTTTTTGGTTTTTTTTTTTTCTTAGTTTAAATTAAATAGTTTATATTTTATTTTGTATTTTTTTATTCTACCATATATGTTAATAAATGTATTTTTATGTATTGTCCTATTAATGGATCACTCTGTTGGGCAATAAAGATTTATTATTATTATTATTATTATTATTCACAAAACCCCAATTCGAATGGACTTATAGAACGATTTCATTCCACCCTAATCGAGCACATCCGTCTTTTTAATCTTCAAGAAAATTTTAAGAACGATAGTATAGAAAATAAAGTACATTATGCATTACTAGCATATAATAACACTACACACACGTCAACCGGATTAAAACCAATTAATGTAATTAATGGTCATTTTGAAACAGATTCACCCCTCGACGTAGAACTTGAAAAACAAATTACTCAAGACTATGTTCAAAATCATAAAGAGAAAGTTAAGTTAGCTTACCAAAATATTAACAGTAATTTACAAAACAATAAAACTAAATTAATTAACAAATTGAACGAAAATCGAGAAAATTTACCCGACATACCCGAAACTGTTTACGTACACAATAAACAAAAGGTTAATAAAACGCGGCAGGCTAAATTTAAAAAGGAAAAAATTAAATCTGTAAACAAAAATTTAAAAACAGCAGAAATTAATACTGATAATGACAAAAAGCAGTCAAAAATTCATTTATCAAATATAAAACGACCTAGAAAAACCACTCAAAATATTTTCGATATTGCAGGTCCGTCTACATCGCGTTCAACGCAGGATTAGAAATTAAAGACATTACGAACAATCTTGGAGTTTTACCTTTAAATTTAGGACAGGCTAAATTACAAAAATCACAACACACATTTTTACACACTTATGATTTGCAACCAATCATAAAGCAATATAACAGCCTAAGAACACAACACGACACTATAAAACAAACTATCAGAAACTACACAGTCGATAATTTAAACTTCGAAAACAATAATAAAATAATTAATTATATTAAGAATAATATTGATAATAAGTTTAGAAACTTTAACATTTATACTGATAAGTTTAGATATAAGAGAGGAATAATTAACGGATTAGGATCGATAATTAAATCAATTACTGGCAATTTAGATGCCGAAGACGATAAAAGATTTACAAAAATTTTAAATCATTTAGAAAATAATCAAAATAAATTAAATAATCAATTAAAGTATCAATATTCAGTTAGCAACCAAATAATCGAAAAGTTCAATAAAACAATTGAAACAATCAGACAAAACGAATTACAATTAAAGTTAAAAATTGAACAACTGTTACATATTGTTATCAGTGAAGCCCGTAATCAAAATAGTTTTATTCAAGATATTTACAATCAACTATCAACTTTATTTACAATTATTTTAAATATTCTTCAAGATATAGAAAATTTACTACGTTTTTTTCGAAGGTTATTAGATTTTTTGGAAGGTTATAACTGTTTTTTTTACAAGGTTACTAGGATTTTTAGAAGGTTTTGACTGTTTTTTTTTACATGGTTATTAGGTTTTTTGGAAGTTTATTAGGTTTTTTGGAAGGTTACTGGATTTTTTTGGAAGATTATGACTAATTTTTTAGAAGATTAATAGGATTTCTGGAAAGTTATGTCAGTTTTTTTACAAGATTTTGATATTTTTTACAAGATTATGACTGTTTTCATGTTTTTTCACAAAATTTCTACGTTTTTTTAATAAAATTATGACTGTTTTTACAAGGTTTTGATATTTTTAATAAGATTATGACTGTTTTAATGTTTTTTTTTCAAGGTTTCTACTTTTTTTTTAATAAAATTATGACTGTTTTTACAAAGTTTTAATATTTTTTATAAAATTATGACTGTTTTTCACAAGGTTTTAATTGTTTTATATAAGACTTCTCTTTTTAACCTCGTGATAAATCTAGTAATCTTGTGAAAAACTTCATAATCTTGTAAAAAAATAGTCATAACCTTGTAAAATAACAGTCATAACCTTTCAAAAAAACCTAGTAACCTTGTAAAAAAAACACATACACAAACAAACAGTTATTTTATTTCAATAAATGATTATTTATTTATTTTTTTTACAAATAAACATACAGTTTTAACTACTACAATTTAGCAATTTAATAGAATTAATTTAATTTAATTTTTAAGGGATGCTAATTTTATGATCTATTAATAATTTAAATATTACCTATTAAATTTAATATTTTTACCTATAGAAAAATCAATCATTTACTTATTAATAATTAAAGAATGATATATAGTAAAAAAAAAAACCTAAACCTAATCTACTAACCTAACCTACCCTAAATAGCCAATTACGTAAAAATACTGTATGTATAAATAGCCACTTTCTTAATTTTATAGATCAAATTTTATAGATCGATAATTATATCAGTAGGTATTTGATTATTTCCATAGTTCGATAAATATTTCTATAGATCAATAATTAATTCTATAGGTCAATAATTTAAACCGTAGATTAATTATTTAATACATAGGTACCTATGTATTTCCGAAGATCAAGTAAAATGCGTGAAAACCCACATTAAGTCATTTCAACCAATCGAGTCACATTATTGCCGATCTACAACTACAAAAAAATTTTTAGATCCTTCTCTGAACATTAAAAAAATGTATAGACTATATGCTGACTTCTGTGAAAAACGTAATCAAGATCCTGTGAAAGAATCATTTTATAGGAACATATTTTGCAATCAGTTTAATTTGTCATTTTATTCACGTCGAAAAGATCGATGTGATTTATGTGAAGAAATTGAAACTTAAAAAAAAAATAATACAACAGACCACCTACGGCAAGAACAGCATCAAAGACATATATATGAAAAAATAATTACTCGGGACGAACGAAACCGAGACAGAAGAGACAAAAACAAAGCTGTCATTTGTTTTGATTTAGAAAATGTTTTAAGTTGTCCTAGAGCTGAAATTAGTAATTTTTATTATAAATCGAAATTTAATGTTTATAATCTTACTGCTCATTTGTCTACAACAAAGCAAGTTTATTGCGCAGTATGGAATTAAAAATCAAATGGGTCGAAGGGGTAATGACATTGCGAGTGCTTTACTAAAAATTTTGAAAGCTGTATACGCTGACAATCCAAATTTGCTAAATTTAATTCTATGGAGTGACAGCTGTGTACCCCAGAACAAAAACTCGCTAATGTCATACGCTATTAGTTACTTCTTGTATGAAAACCTAGAAATTTGTTCAATAACGATAAAATTTTCAACTCCAGGCCATTCAGCTATACAAGAAATAGATAATGTACATAGTTGCATTGAAAAAGTTTTAGCTAAGGCTGAATATTATTCTCCAGTATCACTTCTATCTCTACTACGCAAAGTTGCAACTAAACGACCGTATACAGTTTTGGAAATGAATGCTAGCGACTTTTTTGATCTAAAATCGTGTTGTGCTTATTATAATTACAAAATAATAGCATTTGCTAAAATTAGCGCATTAAAATTCACAACCAATATCTTCGATATACAATATAAACTGTCACATAATCCAGAACTTGAGTGGACAATAGCGTCCGTAAGAAATTACAAAGCTACACGTCAACCATTTACTGCAGAGATGAGAAAGCTTAGGGTTTCATCCAAAACAACACAACTTTCTAAGGAAAAAATCGCTGCTATTAAATCTATGATGAAATGGATGCCAAAAAAGGATCAAGATTACTTTCGGACCCTATTAAATAATATTTAAACATATTCTTATTGTATACTTTACATTTTTGTTTTTATTAAGTTCTGAATTACAAAGTCGTATCCGCCACAAATAAAGTAAATAACAAATATCACAGTAACAAAGTCGTATGTGTTTTTTGATTTAGTTATTTTTATCGGATAAGACCAGCAAATGGGTGGATTCTTGGATAAACCTAGTTAATGGTTTTCGGTAAGTACTGTAGCAAAATCTCAATTTCATTAAGTGGATCAATTAAAAAATAATGCCCAGACAATTTTTAAACTTGAAAATCTCGTAATAGTAAACAATGTACATACGACATTGTAATTCTAAACGAACGGTATGTCTTCATCAATAAATAAACAGAACATAGAAACAAGTTACTAAACGTAACAAATAAGTAACTAGATTATGAAATTATATAGATTTTTTTTTAATTAATGGAAGCCAAATTTAATTTAACTCAATGCCATTAATTAAAAATCGTATAAATTTTATAATCTAGTAACTTAGTTTGTTGCCTAGTAACTTGTTTATTTACGTTGAGTGTATGGTCGATTATTAATAAATATTAATACAGAACTAGAACCTAAAGCTGTTTCATTTTAATATAATTTGAGTTCTGAAAGATTTTTTTTACTATATTATTATAGGTAAAGTTCTATAAAATAAAAAAAACAAAACAAAAAATTCATAGTAAAATATTTTTCAGAACTCAACCTAAATTCGCTTTCTATTTGTGTAAAAATAACATAGTTCCGAAGAATAAATAAGAATTATTGTGACTTACTCTGTTAACAATTAACGATTGCTAGAAAATTGGACCCCATAACTAATTAATTCCTGGGCGTTTCCATGAGAATTATCTTCCAAATCGAATCAGTCCAAACCGAACCGTTCCGCTCCACAAAAGCCCATTGGACATCGTAGCTTCGATATAAATTCTATTCTCGGTTCAAAATTCGGATCTCGATCCCAGAAGCATTCAGCATTATTAGTATTAACTTCTTAGCTGAAGAATTATCCTTCCGAATCGAATCAATCCAAAGTTTCCAAGCGCAGCTAAAAGTCGTCCCTATTAATATAATCACCAACATTCCAAACAGTCCACCAGGACACCATTATCATATTGGACTCTGAGCGTCCGATACAAATTCGATTCAGTTCAAAATTCGGATCTCGTCACAGCCTGAAAAGAGATAAATTTATAATAAAACTGCTACCATATTTAGATATTTAGAAAGATAAGATATTAAATACATAGCTAGTATAGAAACTAGAATCCTTTATATAGTTTTATATATTTATTTCTTTAAGTTAAAGTGTCAATCTAAGCTAAAAAAATCTAGAAATTTAAATGCAATAAGCAGAATAGCTGCTGCATATATCATAAGTTAAATATAGCCAAAGAGAACGATGTTTTTTATCACATCAACATTAATACGAAACCAAATCATGCTTCGCAATCAAACTAACAAGAAAGATATTTGTCGAATATATAAAATAAATAAGTTATTAATTATTGTATAAATATTATGTATTACAGTCGATATAAAATCGTATGATTATCCGAAACTGCAATGCCAAACACTCATTCCATGAGAACTAAGTAAATCATTAGTTATAATTTAAATAAAGAAAAAATGTATTGGATTTTGCCTTTATTTTAAAATTGTAACAAATGTTTAATTTAGTTCTTTGTATTAACAAAATTTGTGCATATTAACCCGACAAACAAATAGATCATACTTAATTGACTAACAAAATAGTCTAATTAACTACACTATTTAATATAGAACTTAAGTAGAACTTATGTAAGAATTATATAAAAACAAAATATTCTATAACAAAATGCAGTTTATAAAGTTATTTGTTTTGATGGAGAAATCTTTTATTGATCATTGGAAGAAACATATTAAAAGTATAAAATTGGATAACCAAAAAGAAATATAAAATTAATATACTGATGGTAAAAATCAATTAGGATTATTAGATTATTGATTTTAGCTTCGTTTTAGAGCAAAATAAAAGCTGTTAAAACATAGAAAGAGTTCGAAAAAAAAAATAAGATTTTTTCGTAACTGTATTTATTAATAAGAAAAATCCGAAATTTTTATAAATTTTTTTCTCTGAAACAATTAAAGATATTTAATATCGGTTTTTTGCAAGTGAAAGAATAGATATTGATCTATTTTGAGCAATTTTTATTTTAATTTTTGTTAAAAACTGACAGTTATAACACTTTTTCCGAAAACCTGCAAAATCGGGTGAATGTGAAGTAAATCCGACAAAATTATAAATTTTTTTCTGCAAAATTATAGATGGTATTTAAACGCGGTTTGTTGGGGCTGAAAGAATAGATCTGTAGCTATTTTAAGGAATTTTTATTTATACTTTTATTGTTCAACATCAATCCAATCTGTGCAAAAGAGAGGAGAGACAAATGGACAAACTGATTGTTATTCTGTAAGTACAATTTAAATGTCATTTAGAGATATCAGACAATCAATAAGAATCGTTTACGACGATTCAGATACAGATTCAGATTCAGACCAATCCTGTAACTCATTGCAAAGCCTAGAAAACACAAGTAATATAGTGCAAAGTTTAGAAAATTTATTTAACGAAACTAATAATTTAAATTTTTCAAATATGACTGAAGTTTTTATAATGCTAGCAACGTAACTGCATTTCAGAATGAATATCTGATGTCCAGTATCTTAGCTAAAATTAAGGGCGATGCTGCTATCAATACCGCGAGTTGTACAATCTCAAATTTTTCAGATTTAAAGAAAGCATTATTAGATGCATACGCTGATAAACGTGATTGTTTCACTTTAAATATTGAACTAACCGAACTCAAACAAATTAACGAAACTGCTTTCGAATTTTTTAATAGAGTTCAAGAAATTTTAAATTTACAAATTTCGTATATATCAACACAAATTAAAGCAGAAGATAGTAAAATTTTAATAGCCTATTTTCAATCATACGCTGTTAGAATTCTTTTAAGAGGACTCAAAGAGCCCTTAGGTACACTAATGAGGACTAAAAATCCTCCAGATATGAACACCGCGCTTAATATGTTAACTAATGATTTTCAACTAGAAAGTCAATTAAGTTCACAACAAAATATTAGAGCCAAACAAAATCAAGCATTCACACACACACAAACAAAACACATTTATATAAAAATACACAACCACAATTAATCTACAGACCTACACCACAACAATTAAATTATAGACCTACACCACAACAATCCAATTACAGATCTCCACTATTACATAATAATCATTACACAAATAAAAATTCAACACAAACACAAAAACAAAACGTGTTCCAACCGAATCCCTACAAAAAATTACCTATACCCACGCCTATGAGTGTGAGTACACGACAAACATTTACACCTAAACCTGGCCCCCTTCCGGCTTTGTTGCTCCGCGTCCTTATCAAAATATGCACGCACAATACAGACAAACACCAAAATACGTAGCAGAAGAACTTTTTAACACAGAAATAAACGACTTAAATTATGAACAAAATAATAGCGAGCAATATTATAATTATCAAAATTTTGACGAACAAAATTCTAGCGATCAATATATCAATTATCAAAATTGTGACGAGCAAATTTATGACGATAGTAATGTTATTATTTCCGGAACCAGACGATCAAAATTATCCGAATAATTTTTTAGAGATAAAAGCCTCGGAAACAAATTAAACTTTGAATCAATAACTTTATCGCATAATCAAAGCGAGTTACCATTTATTATTTACCCAGAATACAATTTAAAAGTGCTAATCGACACCGGGTAGCACGCGTTCTTTTATAAAACCAGAAATTGCAAATAAATTCTTTAAAAATAAAATTCAAAACGACACATTTCAAATCACTACAGCTCACGGCACATCAGTAGAAAATTTTAGTATTTTATTGCCAAATTCAAACTTATTCAAAAATTCTAATACTATTTTAAAATATTATTTATTTGATTTTCATAGTCATTTTGATATTTTACTCGAACTCGATCACTTAAAAATATTAGAAGCTATTATTGATCTCACTCACGACAAAATCATAACACCAAAAACTGAAATAAAAATTCATTTTTACAAACCTATTACACACATGCGTTACACTGCAATTCCTCCAAAAACAGAAAAAATAACAAAATTTCATATTAACAACATAGAAAACGGCGAAGTATTTATTTCAGAAATAAATATTAAAAATGTTAAAATTCCAGAAGGTATTGCAAAAATAAAAAATTATATAACGTATTATCCTGTTATAAACACAAACGATAAAGAATGCATAGTAAACACTTCAAATTTATTACAAGTACAATCATTAAATAATTTTGGAATAAACAATATTAATTTTCAAAACCAAAAATTTCATAATAAATTTGACATTTCACAAATTAGGACAGAACACATGAACACTGAAGAAAAATTAGCAATAAAAAATTGAATTAAACAGTACAGTGACCTTTTCCACACAGATGATAAACCCTTATCTTTTACAAATGAAATTAAACACACCGCATACGTACTAAAGACGAGTTGCCTGTTTACACTAAGTCGTACAGATTCCCAGAAATACACAGATATGAAGTAAAAAATCAAATTCAAAAAATGTTAGAACAAAATATTATTAGACCCTCATTTTCGGCTTGGTCATCGCCAATTTGGATCGTACCAAAGAAATTAGACACATCAGGTAAAAAGAAATGGCGTATTGTAATCGATTTTAGAAAACTTAACGAAAAAACTATCGACGATAAATATCCAATAAATTAGGTAGATGTCAATATTTCACAACCCCAGATCTCGCGTCCGGTTTTCACCAAATAGAAATGGAAGAAAACGATATTCCAAAAACCGCGTTCAGTACAGAAAACGGTCATTACGAATTCTGTCGCATGCCATTCGGTTTAAAATCAGCACCGGCTACATTTCAAAGAGTCATGGACAATGTTCTAAGAAATTTGATAAATGACATATGTTTAGTTTATCTCGATGACGTCATTATATTTAGTACCAGCTTACAAGAACACATAGAAAGTATCAGGACCGTATTCGAAAGATTGCGAAAAGCTAATTTAAAAATACAAATTGACAAATCCGAATTTTTTTAGACGAGAAGTTTCTTATTTAGGCCATGTTGTAACCCCTGAAGGAGTTAAGCCCAATCCAGACAAAATTAAAGCAATCAAAAATTATCCGATTCCAAAAACTACAAAACAGATAAAAGCATTTTTAGGTTTACTCGGTTATTATCGTAAATTCATAAAAAATTTTGCTGACATTACAAAACCGCTAACGAAATGTTTAAAGAAAAATTCAGTAATTAATATTAAAAATCCCGAATATGTTAATTGTTTCAATACATGTAAAAATCTTTTAATAAACAAACCCATTCTACAATATCCCGATTTTACAAAATCTTTTAATCTTACAACCGATGCAAGTAACTTTGCTCTCGGAGCCGTATTGTCTCAAGGCCCAATCGGATCAGATTTACCAATCGCGTATGCCAGTCGCACTCTTAATGATTCGGAACAAAATTACTCAACTATAGAAAAAGAACTATTAGCTATAGTGTGGGCCACTAAATATTTTCGTCCGTATTTATTCGGTAGAAAATTTAAAATTGTTACCGACCATAAGCCGCTGCTGCAATGGTTATTTTCACTTAAAGAACCCAATTCAAAATTAATTAGATGGCGTTTACGATTAGAAGAATTCGATTACGAAATAATTTATAAAAAGGGAACTTTAAATAAAAATGCAGACGCGTTATCGCGTATAGAATTAAATGTAAATTCAGTAGATCCCGGTACACAAAATCTTTTCGATTACATAGAAAACTTTAATGAAACACTTGACCAAAATCGCGATTCACAATCAATGATTGCAGAACCCGATAACTCAGACACAGATGACACAATACACTCAAGTCCAGAACGCCCCATTATCGGCATACCTATTACCGAATCACCCGTAAACATAGGTAAAAATCAAGTTATTATTTCGGAAGTTAAACACTCTCCATCACCACCTAAAATTAAAAAATATCACAATGACAAAATACGAATTAAACTTCAAATTTCTGAAATTAATTTTGAAAATGACATAATAAAATTTATTAAAGATTTTATTGTGCCTAAAGTAAAATATTATTTATATTTCAAACAACCAGTATATGAAAAATTTAGTGCTGTTTTACGCAAAAACTTTAAGAACTCTGAAATTAAACTTATAAAATGCAATAGTAAATTAATTGACGTCAGTTAGGATAATAGTTAAATATAATATTTGATTTGCATTCAAAAGGTATTGATTAATCAATCTATCTTAAATAAGAAGTAAATTATTACATTTAGTTTCGACCTAAAAATTTGGTGAAATTCACCCTTATTTAATTAATTAAAGCCAAAATAGAGACTTATCACTGTTAATGATATCATTGAATAATTATTCTAATTAAAGAAATATGCTGAACAAGAGAAAGCTGCTAACTTTTTTCTTTAGCGGTTAAATTCCGTTTATATTTCTATTTATATAGTTTAAAATAAAACGTTACATTTTCAATGTAAAAATAAAATTTTCAATTTTTATAAATACTTAAAAATTAAATTAATTTCCCTAATATCTTCAATATTATACTCTAATCATAAGCTATTTAAGTTCTTAAATAAATATTAATATAAATACTACAATTAATCATAAAACAACTAAAATTAAATAAATTTTTATATTATTATTTTGTAAAAATTGAATAAAAACAGAATTATTTTTTATTAATTTATAAAACCCTTGCCCTCCAAAATATTCATTTCATCCTTGATCAAAATTCTTATATAAAGAATAACTTAATATTAAAGGAATATAATTTATTGAAAAAGTAGAAATATTTGGTATAAATCACATAAATCCAAAAAAATATCTATACTGATAAAAATTTATAGAATTATTAACTCAACCGATAGAAAACTTAGAAATTTCATACCCTAATCAAACACCAATAAAACATACAAATAATGTCAATATTTTTAATTTTAAAAGTAAACAAATTATAACAGGAGTTGGAAAAATTAGTCATATCAACACTCTTCCCCCACAAATAACAAAAATTAATATAAATAATATACTTTTTAACATAATTCAACTTATATCATTTAATGAATGCAAAGAATAAAAATTAAAGTCCCCAGTAATTGAATAATAACATAAACGAAATGAATAACATACAGTTAATCCTGTAGATAAAAAAAATAAAAAAAAAATTTAAATATTTACTATTCTTATAGAAACAACTTCTAAAATCAAATCCTTAGAATAAAATCCTGCTAAGAAAGGTATCCCACATAAAGCTAAATTACATACATTTATAATAATACAAGTTAATGGTATATGAACTATTAAATTACCTATAAAACGAATATCTTGAGTATCCCTTAAATTATGAATAATAGCCCCAGCACATATAAACAACAAAGCCTTAAATAAAGCATGAGTTAATAAATGAAAAAAGGCTAATTTATAATTTCCTATGGATAAAATTCTTATTATTAATCCCAATTGACTTAAAGTTGATAAAGCAATAATCTTTTTTAAATCAAATTCAAAATTTGCTCCTAATCCTGCTATAAATATTGTTAAAGTTGAAATTAATAATAAAAATAAACCTAAATTTCCTCTTAAAATAACATTAAAACGAATTAATAAATATACCCCAGCAGTTACTAAAGTAGAAGAATGAACCAAGGCAGAAACAGGTGTAGGAGCTGCTATAGCAGCAGGAAGTCAAGAAGAAAATGGAATTTGAGCTCTTTTAGTTATTGCAGCTACTATCACTAATAAGCCAATCAATTGTATATATGAGTCATTTTTTATATAATCTAAATAAAAAATATAATTTCATCTCCCATAATTTAATATTCAAGTAATAGAAATTAATAATATTACATCCCCTACACGATTTATTAATGCAGTTAATATTCCAGCATTATAAGATTTAATTCTTTGATAATAAATAACTAAACAATAAGAAACTAACCCTAATCCATCTCAACCTAATAAAATTCTAATTAAATTAGGACTAATAATCAACAATATTATTGAAAAAACAAATATTAATACTAACATAATAAATCGATTAATATTTAAATCTCCTTCTACACTGCTCAAAAAAATTAGAGGAACACTTTTTTCGAAACTTGTAACTTTTTAAATAATAGTTGTAGACGAATCAAATTTGGTATACTTCAACGGCATATATTTAACTAAAGAAAATTATAAAAACAATGTTACAACTCTTAGTTACTTCTAAGTTACACTTAAAAATGTAAATTAACAATGCAAAACAAAATGGAAACGACTGTCCTAGTATCGATGAGAGTCGGGTTTTCTGTGGATTGGTGAGGTTTAATACAGTGTATGCCCTCCACGAGCACGAATCACTTTCGCACACCTGCGTTGCACGCTTCGCACTAGTCTGCGAAGAGATTCTTGGGGTATGCTTTCCTATTCCTCAATCAAGGCTTGTGTCAGTTCTTGTATGGTTAGTGGTAGATTATGGCGCTTGCGAACAAGTGGTCAAGCTAATCCCACACTTGTTCAATAAGATTTAGGTCAGGACTTAAAGCCGGCCATTCCATGACCTGAATTCCATGTTCTTGTAAAAAGTTTCTTGCGATGCCGGCGGTATCTGGCTTTGCATTGTCCTGCATTATGATGAAATTTTGACCGACGCCATATGCAGCAGGCACCACATGGTCCTCCAAGATGTTTTCGATGTAATTCATGGCATTTAGTCCACCAGGAACCACAACAAGATCCGTTCTGTTGTCTATACTGATTCCAGCCCAGACCATTACAGATCCACGACTAAATCTATCCACTTCCTGTATAGTAGCGGCTGCGTAGCGTTCACCAGGACGTCTATATACACGTACTCGACCGTCGCAACGAGTTAAACAAAATCTGGACTAGTCTATAAACAGTACAGACGTCCAGTGATAAAGTTGCCAATCTCTGTGATCTAGAGCAAACATCATTTGCGCTGCTTTGTGATGCTACGTAAGGCGTGGTGCGCAAACAGATCTTCTTAGTTTTAAATTTGCTTCTTTTAATTTGTTTCTAACAGTTTGATCAGAAATTTCTGTTCCATGTGCTCGTCTTAGGTCGTTTAGGAGGTATCGCGCTGTGGCAGTACGCTGACGTAGAGAGGAAAGAACAAGAAATCGGTCTTGATTTTGAGTAGTTTTTCGATTTCGACCTTGTCCAGCTCTTCTAACATATTGACCAGTCTCCCGAAACCGATTCCATAAACGCTGAATAACGGAAGGGGAAACTCGAAGGTCCCTGTTAACATTTCGAAAAGAGTGGCCATGCTGAATAAGAGCGACAGCACAAGCAACTTGCACTTCACTAAGATGCCTTATTTCACTTCTAATCAACAAAAATTAACAACTGATTTCTTTTTTCATCTTTAGTAGGCTTTCATGCGTGGATTCATAGCATACTTGACATTTTTTCCATTTTGTTTTGCGTTATTAATTTACATTTTTAAGTGTAACTTAGAAGTAACTAAGAGTTGTAACATTGTTTTTATAATTTTCTTTAGCTAAATATATGCCGTTGAAGTATACCAAATTTGATTTGCCTAGAACTATTATTTAAAAAGTTACAGGTTTCGAAAAAAGTGTTCCCCTAATTTTTTTGAGCAGTGTATATACTGATTTCTATAAAAAATAACTATAGAATAAATAAATAAAACAAAGCTTATAAACATTAAAGATATTCAATCAAATAAAACTCTTATAACTACTGAACTTGAATTTAAACTTACTAATTCCCATTCAATAAAAACTGTATAGTCTATAAATAAAAATTTTAAACTAAAAATAAACAAAGAAATTCCTAAGATAAATAATGAAAAAAAACTAATAATACAAATAGAAATTTTATTAATAATTTAAGGTAAAAAAATTACATCCTTGACACCACAAATCAAAATTTTAAAATAAACTACTTAAATTTAAATTCATAATATAAAAAAATTACTTTTAATAACTAATAAATTTAAAGGAAATCAATGTATAAATAATAATAAATATTCCCGAATATACCCAGATGAACAAGCAAATTTACCTGAATATAATTTACCATGTTGACTATAAGAATACAAATAAAGAGTATATACAGCTCTAAAAAAGGATAAAAATATTAATATTAATATTGAAACTCAAGTTCAAGATATCAATCTATTTAATAAACTAACTTCACCTATCAAATTTATTGAAGGAGGGGCTGCTATATTAGAAGAACATAGTAAAAATCACCATAAAGTTATTCTTGGTATTAAATTTATTAGCCCCTTATTTATAAATATTCTTCGTCTTCCTATTCGATCATAAGAAATATTAGCTAAACAAAACAAACCAGATGAACATAAACCATGAGCAATTATTATTATTAAAGAACCACAAAACCCCCAATAATTTAAAGTTATAATACCTCCTAAAACTATGCCTATATGAGCTACTGATTACTATCGGATGCATAAAATTGCTTCAAATATTTTTCTGACAAAAATGACGTCATTTAAACTATTATCTAAAACTATATTTTTTGACAGAAAATTTGTTTTAAAGAAAAGAATTTTAAATTTATTTTATATTTATTTATGTAAGAAAGAAATTTAATTTTCAATAGTGCTTTTTCTTAACACGTGTAAATTACGAAATATTAAAAATAGTATTTTTATAATGATATACATTTTAAAAATTAACAATTTACGAAACATTGTAGCTAAAATACGAAATAAGCATATGTATAGGTGATTAAATTTTTAAAATAGATTTGTTAGTATTTAAATAAGATTCAATCATATTTTTTGGGGTTATGCTCCTTCTACAAAACGAGTATTTAAACTACAAAAAATGGCCGTTAGGAATATATTTTTACTTGGCAAACGACAATCTTGTGAAGACGTTTTTAAGAATGAATATATGCTAAATTTTCCATGTATTTATTTATATTTTGTTATTTTGTTTATTCATAATATAAAAAATAATTTATCAACTCAAAGCGATCTGCATCAATATAATACCAGAAATAAATCAAACTTCACTATCCCAATTACACATTTAAATAAAACTAAATTTAACCCAAATCACATTGGTCTAATCTTTTATAATCATTTACCAAAGCATATCAGTAGCATAAAATCAAAAATTAATTTCAAATTTCATTTAAAAAAATTTTTTATTGAAAAAAATTATTATAAGTTTGATGACTATCTCAGTGACAAGTTCTAATCTTCAAGTATAATGCAAGTTTTTACGCACTTAATTTTTTTATGTATTTCTTTTTTAAATTGACTTTTCCTATACCATGTGGTTTATATGGAAATGATAACTATATTATATTATATTATTATTATGAGAATAATGCATTTTAGTTTGATTTATAAATCATTTGATTGGATATTGTATCATTGTCTTATCTAGCATTCACAATCAGTTTTAATTTGGAAATTTTAATTTATAATTGGATTGTGGAAAAATCTATACTTATTTTAATTATTTATTATGAAATTTATTATTTATTATGAAAAATATTATTTTTACAGAAAATTTATGTAAATCATCATTTTTCAAAAATAATATGTAATTTTTTTGCTATAGTTTTTATATAAAATGGCAACTTTTTTACAGTGTCAATTAGATGTGTCAGATGAGTATACTGAAAATCATCAACTTTTCTAGATAAAACAATTAAAACATTAGAAAAATTATCAATTTTTTGTGTATACTGAAACGATTTCTAACAGTTGTCTAATCTTGCATAAAATTAATAATTTATTCAAATATAGTAAAAATTGACATAAGAATATTTTACGAAAATCACTTATGTAAAAATAATAAAGAACAGAAAAAAAGATATTGTACATTCTGAACTTTGTTTTGAATGCTTATATATTTTCAAGATTAAAATATTCCAAATAAAAATTAATTATGAATGTAGGATTAAAAAATTAAACAAAAATAAGAAAACATGTAAATTAACAAAATACTGTTATTTTTACTGTTAAATCATAATAGCTTAATTTAATATACTGTACGGAAAATACATCTTAAATTTAATGTAATTTAACATAGGTTTTTAAAAGCAAAAAATAATTTAACGTGATATTATATTTTTAACGAAAATTCGCGTTCACAAAACATTTCAAATTACGTTAAATATTTGAACAGTAAATATATGCATTAATGTAAATATATTGTATATAGAAAACTTACTGTGATATTTATTACCAACAATCCGGTAATTAATAAATATATGTTAATAATATATTTTCGAAACTTATCCAATTTGTGTATGTATATGTTTCAATTATATAATAATTAGATAACATAATATTGTTAACGTAACAAATTAACAAATTAACGGCATATCCGAAAATAAAGTCAATTTTGATTTATTTATTTGTTCCGAAATAAAAAAAAAATCGGTTTCCGGAGAAAAATAACGTTTTTTTGGTTCAATTCCGGCCCTGATTTAAATTAAAAATATAATA
Source organism: Clivina fossor (assembly GCA_963966155.1). Classification (NCBI taxonomy): domain Eukaryota; kingdom Metazoa; phylum Arthropoda; class Insecta; order Coleoptera; family Carabidae; genus Clivina; species Clivina fossor. Next base: position 21,122,860 of record OZ014561.1, on the reverse strand, counting down.
CTACACTATGGCTTTCTTTTCTTCTTTAATTTTATTTCAAAATCTTTCAAAATTTTGTGAAACACGTATATAAATTTTAACATCAAATTCAATTTTAATCTAGCGTTAGATAAACACGCTCGAATTAACTTAAAAATATGCATTAAATTAATATTTAATTATCTCCACACCTATAATCATTCAATATTTATTGGAAATATTAATCCATTCATTCCACAAACAAATAAAAAATCATTCCAATCGGAGAAACCAAAATAAACCGACATTTCTTTTTACTTTTCTTTTTTTTATATATATACAGAGTTCGGTTAAATTAGATGAAAGTTGCGCGAGTTTAGTCATCTTTTGTTTTTTCCAAAAAATTTCTTAGGTTACTAGATATAGACAAAAATGCAAATTTTGCTGTTTTATATTTTCGCATATAACTCTCGTATGCAAAACGAAACATTATTTTGGTTTGCACTTTCTTAAGACACTTTTTTACACAGAATTTCCAGGAGTAACCAAATTTTTTTTTCGAGATTTATGATGCAACTTTCATTTTTCTTATATAAATAGTATTTCAATGTAGTGTCATTAAAAAGATTTTTTTTCTCTTTCCAGTGATATAACATAACATATTTATTGTTATTCAAAGTATTTACACAATAATCACTTCAACTTGTTTCCACAAACGTGAATTAAAATATAATTTCAATACAGAACTAAAACCTAAAGTAGTTTTATTTTAATAATAATAATTAGTTCCGGAAAGATTTTTTACTATATTAATGATATAATATTTTTATATAATAATCTTATTATAATTACACAAAACATAAAAATTATAATTTTTCTTTTTTTGAAAATAAATTTACAAGATATTTTTTTCAATTATAATCAAATAATACAATATAAAATAATTAATTAATTTAATAATATATTATTATCGATAGGTAATCAATTAGACGGAATTCAGTCTTTTATATATATGTTTTTATCGATTACTAAACCAACGTTTCGACAATCACTATTTGGCCTTCTTTAGGGGCTAGCAGAATAGTTTTAGTTGATGAAATATACATAATATGTTCAGTAAATTTAAAATAAAGCATGTCAAAAAAACAAAATTATATATAATATAATCTAAAGATCACTTAATCTTACTTTAAATTTACTGATCAAATAATGTACATATTTTTGTATTTACATGTAAAGTAAGCACTCTAAAAAAAAATTATGTAATTTTACCTACAAATCATGAGACACTTATAATGCCCTCAGTATTTCTAGGTCATAATTACTCAATTTTTGCATAAATTGTTTAGTTCTTGTAATATTATTGTTGATATAATTACGTATATGTATTTCTAAATTGTATTTTGAAAACTTAAAATATATTTGATTGATTGAATAATTAATTATTTTTGTAACTTCCAGAAAAAACATATACAGTGGTGCCTCGCATAACGAACGCCTCGCACAGCGAACGCTGCACACAACGAACTTCCTTTTCGTTCATTTCACGATTCATACAACGAACTTCGCTTCACACAACGAACTTCGCTTCACACAACGAAGTCGCCCACTTCACACGATCACTGCCGATTTATTGCATCCTTCCGCGCAGGCAGTCGTTAGTCACTGAGCAGTACGCTTAACTTACGCACGTGTCGCAGCAATCGTTCATCATTACAACGAAGTCGCCCGATCTTCTACGATCACTGCCGATTAATTGACATCAAGAACATCCTGGTCAAATGGAAAGCAGTTCAGGAGTTTACCAATGCCCACTATCCGGATTCCGCTGAAGCAAACAGGATCAACGACCTGTACTCCGATACTCTTGTCCGTTATTTCCGGCAGATGTTGAAGAAAAGAGAGAAACAAACGACTTTGGACAGGTTTTTCACTGCACCATCGGCCAAAAAGCGGAAAATGGATGAAGATGTGCAAGATTCGATTATTTCTTAAAATTAAAAAATGTGTGTTTTTTTCATTATGTTTTTAGATGTACATATCTAAATAAAAATAATAACAAAAAATTTATCTTTTTTTTATGTCATCTTACCATATTTTATGCTACAGAACGAATTATTTTTTTTAACATGTATTGTTATGGGAAAACGCGTTTCACATAACGAACTTTTCGCATAACGAACTTGCTCCTGGAACGAATTAAGTTCGTTGTGTGAGGCACCACTGTATATATAATTTCCTCTTGTTTTTGTTTTTTAATGAACTAATTAAATCATTAGTTAATTAACTAATGCTTTAATTAGTTGCATCAAAAATAAATTAAAAGGTGATTTAAACAAATAAATAGACGAACAAAATTATTTAACATTTTTTTTCTCATTCACTAAATCGTTTTTCTTTCATTTTGTTTTTTAATAATAATTTTTTTTTACATCATTTGTTGTTTATTAAATGAAAAAAAAAAATTAATATAAGTTCTGAAAGATTTTTTTACTATATTATTGTTAAGAAAACAAAATTATTCGTTTTGTATTTGATTAAAAAAAAAGGTATTTGGTGACTTACTTTGTTAGTAAAATATCCCCCCAAACCGTTGGATCCATAACTAAATTCTGCGGGCGTTTCCGAAGAATTTGGGCTAAAGTCCGAAGTTTCCAAACACACAAGGATATAAATTATCCAAATAAATTATCTCTTCTCCGAATCCAAGCCAGCTGGAGGTCGTTCATCATCATCACCCAGCTTCGGATAGAATTTGCGCGGCGATTCAGTTCGAAATTCGGATTTCGTTACGGCCCTGAAAGGTAGAAGATATTTATAATAAAACAGCGCTAACAGATCTCGGCATTCATCTAACCTATCAGCAGATAATTGTGTTATTTATTTATGTAATTTGTAAATTTATGCGGATATGTTTTTGGACTCCCTTAAATTTTCTACACCGGATTTTACAATCCTAAGATATTAAAAAAGATTGTAAGGACTGTACTGAAAATTACATAATCAATGTTGAATTAATTATGTAATTTAATATTATTAATTGATTTATATAAAATAAAAAATAGTATATTTTTTAACTGGCTCTATTTTCTACAAAAACGATAATTAATGTACCGAAAAAATACCTGAAATAGAATATTCTATGTAGAATAATATATATTTTTTTTTCAATTTTTTCGTATTTATAATTTGGCCAAAAAAAAGAAAAAATATAGGCCTGTATTCTCACCTCACTTTTTCTTGAAAAAGTGCTTTTATCATTAATTTTAAAATAACTTTTTGCTTCTGTTTGACATCAAATATAAATAATTTTTTTATATTTGATCATTTTTAATATATTTGGTATTATAAAATTTAAATAAACTATTTTAAAATACTTAATAAATGATTGTAAGTGAATGTCAAAAGCACTTTTTTGAAAAAGCACTTTTTCATATGAGGTAAGAATACGGGCCATAGTTTTTTTTTGGAATATTTTTTTTCTTTCTCTATTTTCCAAAATACAAAAAAATTTAAAAAAATATATATTATTCTACATAGGATATTATATCTTAAGTATTTTTTCGGTACAATAATAATCGTTTTTGTAGATAATAGAGCCAGTTAAAAAATATACTATTTTTTATTTTATATAAATATCAATTAATAATATTAAATTAATTATTGAATTATTAATTCAACATTCATTATGTAATTTTCCGAACAGTCAGTTACAATATAAATAAGTTGTATTAAACGAATAAATTCAATATTAACTTCAACATGTTTTGTATTTGAGCTACGTACGTCTGAACATAGCAATTACAACCATGTGAATTAACGTTAAGCGATTTTACATTGATTTTATGAATTTTAAGTAAGATTCTAAAAATTTTACCATGATTTTTTCGGTTAATTTTCCTCGATTTCATAACAAAAATTTTAAGATTATAGCAAATTTTACTCGAGCTTTTCAATTTATTATAGATCTCGTATACAAATTCTTATTCAAAAACATATTTAATATAGAACTTAAGTAGAACTTATGTAAGAATTATATAAAAACAAAATATTCTATAACAAAATGCAGTTTATAAAGTTATTTGTTTTGATGGAGAAATCTTTTATTGATCATTGGAAGAAACATATTAAAAGTATAAAATTAGATAACCAAAAAGAAATATAAAATTAATATACTGATGGTAAAAATCAATTAGGATTATTAGATTATTGATTTTAGCTTCGTTTTAGAGCAAAATAAAAGCTGTTAAAACATAGAAAGAGTTCGAAAAAAAAATAAGATTTTTTCGTAACTGTATTTATTAATAAGAAAAATCCGAAATTTTTATAATTTTTTTTCTCTGAAACAATTAAAGATATTTAATATCGGGTTTTTGCAAGTGAAAGAATAGATATTGATCTATTTTGAGCAATTTTTATTTTAATTTTTGTTGAAAATTGAGAAAATTATAACATTTTTTGTGAAAATCTGCAAAATTGAACAAATTGCCGCAAATCTGACAAAAATTATGATTTTTTATGAATTTTTTTCTTCAGAACTATAAAAGGTATTAATTCGCAGTTTTTTGGAGGTGAAAGAATGGACATTGAGCTATTATGGGCAATTTTTATTTATAATTTTGTTGGAAATTGACAAAGTTATAATACTTTTTTTCTGCTGCAAAGATTCATATCTAATTTTTAACCAAAATAAACAAAAAAAAAATACATGAAGATAGATCAAAATCTCCTCTTTCATCCAAAAAAAAAAACCGCGGCTTTGATATCTATTATACTTTTCGACAAAAAAATGTCTAAACTTTTGTTTGCCCCAAATCGGATTATATAGAGAACCTTAAGTTGCCTCCGGAAAAACTTTTTAACTAAGTTAAAGCAGTAAAATACCTTTTAACGTGATGAATACATCGTATAGCATTGTATAGATCCAATATATTCCCCAATCTTTGGATTCAAGTTGCAGAAAAACTCTTGTTTTGTTGATGAAGCATACGCGATCAAAAAATCTTAGGGCAGAAAAACAAAAGTTATAATAGTTTTTAAATAATTAGAAAAAATATATTTATATATTTAGAACTAATCTACCTTTATTTTATTATATTCTTAATTACACATAGGCCGTAATATTTTATTTTATTTGCTTAAATCGCCATTAATTTACTTTGATGAACTAATTAATTAAATCATTAGTTAATCAGATTTAATTAAATATTACTAGGATTTTAAGGGATTTTTAACAAATTTATACACCAGATTTTACAAGTGGTTTACAGATTGACAAAAAAGCAAATTAATAAAAACCTGGTTAATAAAAATAGGCTATTCTGTATTCATATTTAATTAAATAATCGACCATTTATAAATAATCTCGCTAAATAAATTCGCTTTCTATTTGTGTAAAAATAACATAATTCCGAAGAATAAATAAGAATTATTGTAACTTACTCTGTTAACAATTAACGATTGCTAGAAAATTGGACCCCATAACTAATTAATTCCTGGGCTTTCCATGAGAATTATCTTCCAAATCGAATCAGTCCAAACCAAACCGTTCCGCTCCACAAAAGCCCATTGGACATCGTAGCTTCGATATAAATTCTATTCTCGGTTCAAAATTCGGATCTCGATCCCAGAAGCATTCAGCATTATTAGTATTAACTTCTTAGCTGAAGAATTATCCTTCCGAATCGAATCAATCCAAAGTTTCCAAGCGCAGCTAAAAGTCGTCCCTATTAATATAATCACCAACATTTCAAACAGTCCACCAGGACACCATTATCATATTGGACTCTGAGCGTCTGATACAAATTCGATTCAGTTCAAAATTCGGATCTCGTCACAGCCTGAAAAGAGATAAATTTATAATAAAACTGCTACCATATTTAGATATTTAGAAAGATAAGATATTAAATACATAGCTAGTATAGAAACTAGAATCCTTTATATAGTTTTTATATATTTATTTCTTTAAGTTAAAGTGTCAATCTAAGCTAAAAAAAATCTAGAAATTTAAATGCAATAAGCAGAATAGCTGCTGCATATATCATAAGTTAAATATAGCCAAAGAGAACAATGTTTTTTATCACATCAACATTAATACGAAACCAAATCATGCTTCGCAATCAAACTAACAAGAAAGATATTTATTAGATATGATATGATTTAGATATGATATGATTTAGTAGAGGACATTACAACAACTGTGCAGGTGTGTCGCAACTCTACAGCGGTGTCGCAATGGATCTGGAAACGGAACAATAATAATAGAAGATTAATTTATTGGGTATGATTTAGTGGAGGACATTACAACAAACCCTACAATCGCAGAGCGGTGTCGCAATGGATCTGGAAACGGAACAATAATAATAGAAGATTAATTTATTGGGTATGATTTAGTGGAGGACATTACAACAAACCCTACAATCGCAGAGCGGTGTCGCAATGGATCTGGAAACGGAACAATAATAATAGAAGATTAATTTATTGGGTATGATTTAGTGGAGGACATTACAACAAACCCTACAATCGCAGAGCGGTGTCGCAATGGATCTGGAAACGGAACAATAATAATAGAAGATTAATTTATTGGGTATGATTTAGTGGAGGACATTACAACAAACCCTACAATCGCAGAGCGGTGTCGCAATGGATCTGGAAACGGAACAATAATAATAGAAGATTAATTTATTGGGTATGATTTAGTGGAGGACATTACAACAAACCCTACGACGCAGAGCGGTGTCGCAATGGATCTGGAAACGGAACAATAATAATAGAAGATTAATTTATTGGGTATGATTTAGTGGAGGACATTACAACAAACCCTACGACGCAGAGCGGTGTCGCAATGGATCTGGAAACGGAACAATAATAATAGAAGATTAATTTATTGGGTATGATTTAGTGGAGGACATTACAACAAACCCTACAATCGCAGAGCGGTGTCGCAATGGATCTGGAAACGGAACAATAATAATAGAAGATTAATTTATTGGGTATGATTTAGTGGAGGACATTACAACAAACCCTACAATCGCAGAGCGGTGTCGCAATGGATCTGGAAACGGAACAATAATAATAGAAGATTAATTTATTGGGTATGATTTAGTGGAGGACATTACAACAAACCCTACGACGCAGAGCGGTGTCGCAATGGATCTGGAAACGGAACAATAATAATAGAAGATTAATTTATTGGGTATGATTTAGTGGAGGACATTACAACAAACCCTACAATCGCAGAACGGTGTCGCAATGGATCTGGAAACGGAACAATAATAATAGAAGATTAATTTATTGGGTATGATTTAGTGGAGGACATTACAACAAACCCTACGACGCAGAGCGGTGTCGCAATGGATCTGGAAACGGAACAATAATAATAGAAGATTAATTTATTGGGTATGATTTAGTGGAGGACATTACAACAAACCCTACGACGCAGAGCGGTGTCGCAATGGATCTGGAAACGGAACAATAATAATAGAAGATTAATTTATTGGGTATGATTTAGTGGAGGACATTACAACAAACCCTACAATCGCAGAGCGGTGTCGCAATGGATCTGGAAACGGAACAATAATAATAGAAGATTAATTTATTGGGTATGATTTAGTGGAGGACATTACAACAAACCCTACGACGCAGAGCGGTGTCGCAATGGATCTGGAAACGGAACAATAATAATAGAAGATTAATTTATTGGGTATGATTTAGTGGAGGACATTACAACAAACCCTACGACGCAGAGCGGTGTCGCAATGGATCTGGAAACGGAACAATAATAATAGAAGATTAATTTATTGGGTATGATTTAGTGGAGGACATTACAACAAACCCTACAATCGCAGAGCGGTGTCGCAATGGATTTGGAAACGGAACAATAATAATAGAAGATTAATTTATTGGGTATGATTTAGTGGAGGACATTACAACAAACCCTACGACGCAGAGCGGTGTCGCAATGGATCTGGAAACGGAACAATAATAATAGAAGATTAATTTATTGGGTATGATTTAGTGGAGGACATTACAACAAACCCTACAATCGCAGAGCGGTGTCGCAATGGATCTGGAAACGGAACAATAATAATAGAAGATTAATTTATTGGGTATGATTTAGTGGAGGACATTACAACAAACCCTACGACGCAGAGCGGTGTCGCAATGGATCTGGAAACGGAACAATAATAATAGAAGATTAATTTATTGGGTATGATTTAGTGGAGGACATTACAACAAACCCTACAATCGCAGAGCGGTGTCGCAATGGATCTGGAAACGGAACAATAATAATAGAAGATTAATTTATTGGGTATGATTTAGTGGAGGACATTACAACAAACCCTACGACGCAGAGCGGTGTCGCAATGGATCTGGAAACGGAACAATAATAATAGAAGATTAATTTATTGGGTATGATTTAGTGGAGGACATTACAACAAACCCTACAATCGCAGAGCGGTGTCGCAATGGATCTGGAAACGGAACAATAATAATAGAAGATTAATTTATTGGGTATGATTTAGTGGAGGACATTACAACAAACCCTACAATCGCAGAGCGGTGTCGCAATGGATCTGGAAACGGAACAATAATAATAGAAGATTAATTTATTGGGTATGATTTAGTGGAGGACATTACAACAAACCCTACGACGCAGAGCGGTGTCGCAATGGATCTGGAAACGGAACAATAATAATAGAAGATTAATTTATTGGGTATGATTTAGTGGAGGACATTACAACAAACCCTACAATCGCAGAGCGGTGTCGCAATGGATCTGGAAACGGAACAATAATAATAGAAGATTAATTTATTGGGTATGATTTAGTGGAGGACATTACAACAAACCCTACGACGCAGAGCGGTGTCGCAATGGATCTGGAAACGGAACAATAATAATAGAAGATTAATTTATTGGGTATGATTTAGTGGAGGACATTACAACAAACCCTACAATCGCAGAGCGGTGTCGCAATGGATCTGGAAACGGAACAATAATAATAGAAGATTAATTTATTGGGTATGATTTAGTGGAGGACATTACAACAAACCCTACAATCGCAGAGCGGTGTCGCAATGGATCTGGAAACGGAACAATAATAATAGAAGATTAATTTATTGGGTATGATTTAGTGGAGGACATTACAACAAACCCTACGACGCAGAGCGGTGTCGCAATGGATCTGGAAACGGAACAATAATAATAGAAGATTAATTTATTGGGTATGATTTAGTGGAGGACATTACAACAAACCCTACAATCGCAGAGCGGTGTCGCAATGGATCTGGAAACGGAACAATAATAATAGAAGATTAATTTATTGGGTATGATTTAGTGGAGGACATTACAACAAACCCTACAATCGCAGAGCGGTGTCGCAATGGATCTGGAAACGGAACAATAGTAATAGAAGATTAATTTATCGGATATGATTTAGTTGAGGACATTACAACAAACTCTACGACGCAGAGCGGTGTCGCAATGGATCTGGAAACGGAACAATAATAATAGAAGATTAATTTATCGGATATGATTTAGTTGAGGACACTACAACAACTGTGCAGGTGTGTCGCAACTCTACAGCGGTGTCGCAATGGATCTGGAAACGGTGTAATTAATAGAAGATTAATTTATTGGCTAAATGATTATCAGGTAAATTTGTCATAGATTTTTTACCAGTGTAAGGTAAGGAATAGAATAGGATTAAAAATATATTTAAATTATACTTCCCATCTTTTTCTTGCATCTTCTTCGGGTTGTTGCAGTGTTTAGGGCCTTGGAATGGAGGGAAAAACAGAACTGAAAGACCCATGTTCTTTTTGGGAACAGCTCCGCCAAAAATAACTGGAAATTAAAACGTTTGGAATTAACATAAATATGTAATAACAGTAAAAAAAAATATCGGGACTAACTTTATAAATTACATAATATTGTGTATTTTTGCACTGTTTAAAAACCTATATAAAATTAACATAAACATTAGCTGAGAAATCGTATTTTGTTTTGAACTGTCTTTTGGTGGAACTTAACCTTTAAAACTATTTTCGTAAATTAATGGACAATTCCGTGTATTTAGCACATGTATATTTGTTTATTATTGCACTGAAATATACCAAGTGTTCGTTCGTCAAGTTCGTATGGGCGTTTAACATGCAATTTCGATAAATTGTGATATACTACTTTCTCGAATTAAATTCGAAGAAATACTTAGAATACTTTTCGATAGGGCATAAAAAGTTCTATAATTTGGTTTTAGTTTTAATTTGCTAACATGTGCCGTTTGGGCGCTAGAATTTTTTTTTAATTTTTTGGTTTTTAGTTTTTTTTTCCCAAAAACTATGAGGTGTAGGAAAATACGTATGATATGGAAAAATGCGGAATAATGAGTACTATAATTGAGTAAAGAAACGATTATTTTAGAATGCAACGTTTAGTAGAAAAAAATTAAAAACTGAATTTTTGAAAATCTCTTAAAGGGGTACTCTTGCAATTTTTTCAAAATAAAATTTTTTTCAAAATTAGCTCAAAAAATCTGAAAAAATTTAGTAAAATAGAGAGAAAAATGAGCTACATAATAGCTAAGTAACTTTTTTCTCTACCTCATTCTGGTTTGGCAGGAAAAATTATTGAAAATTCTAAAGTGTTTTTTAAAATTTTTAATAATTTTTCCTCTATTTTACTGAATTTTTTCAGATTTTTTTCAGCAAATTTTGAAAAGTTTTATTTTAAAAAAATCGCAAGGGTTACCCCCTTGAGATATTTTCAAAAATTCAGTTTTTAATTTTTTTCTACTAAACGATGCATTCTAAAATAATCATTTCTTTACTCAATTATCGTACTCATTATTCCGCATTTTTTCATATCATGCTTATTTTCCTACACCTAATAATTTTTAAGAAAAAAAATAAAAACCAAAAATCAAAAAGAAAATTCTAGCGCAAAATTCTAGCAAATATGGAAATCTATTAATATGTTTGTTTCCGGAAATTTCAAAAATATAAGATGTCAATTCAATCATTTTATTTAATTATAAGAATGTTTTTAAAAATATTATTATTTTTTAGTATTGAAAAATATGATTTATTTGTCAAATTTATTTAAAATTTATTTGTGTATTAATGTAATGAATATGATTAGTTGTGTATAGAATGTTTTGAATTACTTGTCCCCTTTAAATCAAGTAGTATTATTTCAAATATTACCTGGTATATTTTTGATAATTAGTATTTGCAATAAATAGTTTTTTTAATGTATGTTTATATAATTTTTTTTCTTATAGTATATGGTACACTTTTTTAATTTAATCAGTAATTATTTTATACTAAGTATTCCTAATTTTACATGAAATATTCGGCAGTGTTGTTAGACATGTGTCTACAACGCTTAGAACAAGCGTCGTTACAATCGGTTCGTAATTGGACGGGTGACAATTCAGGTACGCTACAATATTGCGGCTCTGTCTGACTTGTTGGGCGTAAGATTTGACACACACCTTATTTTATAAAAAAATTCTTATTCTGTGAATACCGTAAAAAGGTAGACTTTAACCCTTCAAGGGTTGTTGCGCCCACAGATCATTATTATTAAGGGCATATAAATATAATTATCACAAATTTGGAAATATATGAAAAATAAATTGAAATTTGCAATCTGGACGAAATACAAAAAAAGCTATTTTTTTCTTTAAACTATCCAAATAAAACCTTAAATATTTCAATAAATGTATCAAAAATGCTTTGATAAGTATTATATCATATAATAAATAAACATATTATTGAACAAAGTTCTGTATTTTTGTTTTAATTGATGAATAAATAAGAAAATTCCAGTAATCAAAACTGTAAGCGATTAAAAAAACTATCGAGTTTTAAGTATTTTTTTTCAGAATGCATTATATGGTAATTCCGTAGATAATAAAATTAATTGATAATTGTAGCTAAGTTGTAAGTTAGCAAGAGAAACAGGTGACGAATAATAAACGAATGAATGATTCAATTTTGTTCTATATTTTAGTTTACTTTCGATAAAATAAATCGATATTTGTGTACCTAATACATGTGTCTACGTAACATTTTTTACATTTATCAAATAACCCCGACCAGACACTTTCTACTTATTTCTATCGATTCATTGATTTGTAATATTTTTTTCATTCGTATTTCTATCCCAACAATTTTGTATACGACTAGAATATTTAACATATATTCATATATACAGGATATTACTAGAAGTTAAATTTTAATTGACAATAACATTGGTAACCCAGAATTTAAGAAATTTTGTTTAAGTATTTCGTTTTAAAATTTAAAAATCAAAATCTTAAATGATTAATATTACGAAATTAAATTTTTTGTGAAATTTTGAACTAGAGTTAATTTTCTAATGTCAGTTTCTACAAAATGTTCTAAAAGTCGGTACATTTCAAATATGGTTCAATTTCAAAAAACAGCGCAAACAGAAATAAAAATATCATGTTTTTTTTACTTAAGTATTTTTATTTAAATAAGCATATTTTGGAATTTTATACATATTTTAGTATCTTAGCGAAGTGTGCTTTGAATTTTGGGATGGATAAATTTTATTCATTATTTGGCTGAGTAACATAACTTTTTGAAGTAAATCAGGCATTATTGTAACGTGCACTTGGGCACAAAATGTTTAGTGGGAATTTTAAATTTTGTAGTGGGAACTATGTATTTGTGCAATTAAAATTGTACTGTTTAACAAAATTGCCAATTGTTGGACGGAGATTTTAGAATGTTGAATATTGCATAAATTTGTGTAGTAGAAAAAAAAAAACCTTAAATAGAATTTGAAATAAATTGCAGATTTAGTTTTCTTGACTAAAACTGGAACATACGTATTTTTTTCTAATTTTTGAAATGAAGTATTATCTATGTTGTTACACCCTGTATGTCTACCGAAAATATTTCTTGCGTGCAATGATTCTTTTTAGATAAGCACATTTTCGAATATTCTCTTCGGATAGAAGGATAATTTTTGGTAAAGGAAATGAAATTCAGGGCTTTGAACTTGTATTAAGTGTCAAAGTGTTAGAATTCAATGCAGACATATTTGATTATTAAATATGCGCTATCGCTAATGCTAATAATGTATAGATTTTTTCTCCCAGTTTTTATGTGTTTGAGTCATTATTCTGTCTAGGACGTTCAACTTGCTAAATTGCTTTAATTTATTGTCGAATTATTGATATTTGAAGTAATTAAGGTTAATTAACATTTGAATTTGTTATATTTTGTGGGTGTGTATGAAGCGATGAATTACTTTTTTTGATGATAACATATTACTATTTTTTATTTTGCAAAAAATAAATGAGAACCAATTAAAATTAATTGTCACCGATTAAACTGCAATGTAATAGGTTTGATTTATAAATGTTATAATTTTATTTTTTCTAAATTGCTAAAGAATCACCAGAGGGATGTAACAGGGCAGTATTGGGCCATGTAATTTAAACATATTTCTAAAACTAAGAAATTTTTGTATCTGCTAGAATTGACCTAGTGACAGATTTATTTATCAGGATTCGCGGCCAACAACTTGTTACTTCAAGAGATTTTTTGAAAAAAGTGTTTGGAATTTTTTGCTGTAACTTTCGTAAAAGCTACAATTTGGTTTGCTTATTTGAGTAAAGTTTTTATTTTTTCCGCTTTGCATCTTTAGTCTGTGTTCGCCTTCGTCTTAGTTAAGTCTACCTTTGCTCTCGCTTTAGTTAAATCCGTTTTTAATTTAAAATAGTAATATGAAATAACGCTTATACTAGTATTTTTTTTTTTGATTAAATAAAAAATATCATATGTAAAAAAAGACAAAAGTTTCTATAGTTTTTATAGCAGCATTAGAGTACCAGAGGCCTCTAGTTTGTTTTATTTTACTAAATTCGCTTATTCATTGTTTAGTTTAATTTAGTCTTTTTGTGTATTGTTGTATATTAGTGTAATTTGTGTTTTAATTTATGTTGTAAACTACTTATTTAATTAAAGTCTAAATATATGAAATTGTATGGTCACTACCTTAACGCACGCTCCCTTAATTTTATAAATATTCATTTTTAGTTTGGTCGTGTTACAGGTATAAAGCTATGTTATAATAAAGAAATAAATAATAATAATATTAAATATTTAATATCTATTGTTGTCATGTGATATATTATTATATAAAATCTGAGTACAGGAATATCGAATAAGTTCTAGTATTATATTATCAGTTAATTACTAACTGAAATATAGATTGAATATACAAATATTTAAAAAAGTATATTTTCATGAACTATATCCAATTATGTCAGTAGTATACGAGCGATTAAATAAATATTTACTTATCTCACATAATAATCAAATATGTCCATTTTAACTGTACATAATCTATTTTTTTTATTATCTATAAAAAATATGACAAAAATCTAGTTATTTATCATTTTCAACGGAAAAAAACTATGTCACAATTCTATGCAATATAACAAAAAAAAATCCATTATAAACAATTTAGTATTGTTTTATTTTTGGTTATACTTTTATTAAGTATTCATAAAACGTTGAAATGTGGAAATAAATGTAAAGTTGACATGAAAAATTTTCAAGAAAACTTATTGAAATTTTTTCGTCCTACTTTCTTATTTAAATACTGTGATGACACTGTATACTTAAAAAATAAGATAAATGACGGAAATTATGTCAGTATATAACAGTACTTGTTACATATATTATTTTATTTATTACACAAGAGAAAAATATATTCTGTTATTATTTGGTAGACAGATAAGATTTTTTATACGTGTATTTCTTTGTTTGTGAATTATGTGTGGGTGTATTTATGCATTTTTTATTAGAATTATTAAATATTCTTTGAGGTCAGAGTTATGATGTGAAGATGACCGTCAAGAAAGAGATCTAAATGTGTCGTATTAATTATGCAGGTTAGGGTGATATAAAGTCATTTACTATAGTTTTTTAACCCTGACATGTATTTATATATTTTAAGTTTTCAATGAGACTAATTAATAATTTATTAATTTAGAGTAGTTTTTTAGTAAAAATAATTTACTATAAGATATCAAAACTATGTTTTACATTAGGTTTTTGAAAATACTACAAATTATATTGTGGAAGGATGATTGATAGAATTAATGTTGCAGGTAAGGATATGAATTTTGTGTTGAATATTGATAAGTGCAATGTATTATTTTTTTGAGAAGGGTGATTTGACGTCTGAATGTAATGTATCTGTTGATGGTGCACATTTAGAGTAGGTAGATGAGTTTGTGTATATGGGTGGTTTATTATCTAATGATGTTCGCTTTGATTGTGAGATTGAAAGAATAGTTAATGCTGGTTGTAAGGTTTTAGGTACTTTGGGTACTTTTGCTAGAAACGTAAATGTTTCCAACATATGTGAATGATTTTGAAAGTATATGTTTGCGTGGTATGATTGAAAGTGTTTTGCGAGAACGAAAGTTTCCAAGTACTAGGAATAGAAGAACATGTATGAGAGATATCTTGAATGTGGATGGAGCTAGAGTTGCTTGTCTGGAGAATAATAATTTCGGGATAGTGGAAAGAATTTGTGCCATACCCTTTTGGGTACATGACGCAATTATGTATGTATGTACATTGTAGATTAAAATTCCCATACATAGGAAATAGTTGCTAATCTAATGCTGTTTTTTTAATATAATAAGTTCTAAAAGATTTTTTACCATGTTCGTTTTTTTTTTTAAATATATTTTTGACAACACACAATAAATAAAATAAATTTCTTAAACTACAAAATTTAGTTAATATAACGCAAAATACGTATTTTGGAAACTTCAGTATCAAATTATGAAAGAAGCTAAAATTCTAATCTGTGGTTTCAAGTTTTAATACACAAGTATTTGACGTACCTAGTGGTCAAAGATTATTGCTGATTCACTGATTCATTGTCAGTCACATGTAATATTTTATTTATTTTATTAATTTTTTGTTTTCAAAAAATATTTCATCAAAAAGAATTTAGATTTGTAGTAACTATTAATTTGAAATAAAATTTGCAAGTTATAATGTAGAAAATGAAAACTACATGCGTATAGAGATATAAATTCGATAAAGCGGTAATGTAAAATCGGTAATTACCGTAATGTTATCAAAACGTGGCAATTGGTAATGACCGATATCATGATCGTATTACTAGATTAAATTTTATGATGAATTTAAAAATCTAGGTTATAAGTAAATAAAAATAACTCTCAATTATTTTTGATAATTTTGAAGACATAGCATTACTACAGTATTTTTACGCAATTGGCTATTTAGGGTAGGTTAGGTTAGTAGGTTGGTTTAGGTTTTTTTTTTTAGTATGTATATATAGCCAATTGCGTATACATACCGTATGTATAAATAGCCTCATCCTTATTAATTTTACATAATATTTTCTATATTTGGACTTTAAGTTAGTTGAAACATTTCTAGAATTATATAAATAAGCTTAAACAAATAAACACTAGAACAAAATGACAAAAAGCATTACTTTTTATGTTTTTACGGATAATTCGCTACTGAGTTTGATTTATTTTGCAAATCTAAATCTTTCTTACACAACATCCATCCAGCACTGGGTATATTGAATAATATAATGAAATAATAGAAATGATGCAACTTACGTTCTTTGGAGTTATGGTGTCGCTCTGTACCATTTGCAGCACTTAACCGATGTGTACTTGGTAATTCTAATTCGCCCGGATTATCCATATAATATTTATAGTTATGTCCATGATTATCATTTGCATATAGATCCGCGCCGGCTGATGTTAACAATCGTTGCATTTCCCGATGATCTTTGCACATTCCTATATAATGTACTGGTGTTCTGCCTTCCTATAAACAAAACAATAGAATATAGTATTTTGTTTTTGCTTAAATCGCCATTAATTTATTTTGATAAACTAATTAAATTATTAGTTAATTTTTGAATGAAGAAAAATGCATTCCATATTAACAATAGAAATTTATTGATATTTTGTTTATATTTATTAAACAAAAAAATATGGTATTATAATTTTTGATATATACAGGATGTAAATAAACAATAAATTAACGCATAATAGCTTTTATATACGTCGCCAATTTTAAGTTTTCAGGAAAACCCTTGGGAATGTCGATTTTTTATTTGTCTTAAGGTACTTCTTATGTAAAAAGAATTTGTTTTGGCGACAGGACGTCATTCTGTCAAAAAAGTTAAATAAAAAGAGTGATATTTTATTATAAAGCTCTTAATAAAAGTAGTATAGTTTCTAAATTTGAGAAAAAATTATTCACCCAAAACTTTTTTCGACAAAATAGCGCTCTGTTGCCATTTTAAAATTTAAAACAAATTTTTACGCCTTGAAAATTAAAAATGGTGATATATTATTTACACCTATATAATAAGGATGAGGCTATTTATAGATACGGTATGTATATGCAATTGGCTATTTATACATACTGAAAAAAAACCTAACCTATACATACCGTATGTATAAATAGCTACTTTCATATAATAAAGCAAATATTTTAATACATGCATTTATTATTTGAAAAATTATAACGACTAACTAATAAGTATATTCAGACAAAATTCTGCCATGTATCCTTAAGGGTGTGGTACAAACTCTTTTCATTCAAGCAGAAATTAGTTTTCGCTAAACATTCTTATTCAAAAAAGTCATCCATATTTGGTGATACCTCTCATACATGCACTTTTATTCTTACCACTTGGAAACATCCTCTCACGCAAAACACTCAATTCATTCAAAGCAGAAAATAGTGTCTGCTAAACATTCTTATCCAGAAAAGCCATCCGTATTTGGTGATATCTCTCATACATGCACTTTTATCCTTACCACTTGGAAACATTCTCTCACTCAATTCATTTCTACTTATCGGACAACTTCGGTATCACTCCACATAAATATTCTTTTAACCAAACGTTTATTAGACATTCGTATGTAAATAAATCAAAATAAAATCTTACCGTATCTTTGACAGTGGCAGTCTGTGGATAATTTTCCAAAAGCCATTTGGAAATATCGCGTATATCATAATATATAGATTTATGTAGTAGGCCAACGCCAGCTTGATCTTTACACAATACCAATTTCCTTCTTTTTGCACAGTCTTCCTGCAATAGATTCTGTAATTCTTCGAGAGATCCACTTGTGACTGCATCATGTAATAGATTTATTTTTGACTGCAACAACAAAAGAAATATTTTATAAATATTTTATTGATAAGTAATTTTTTTTATAGAAAACAATATGATTTAATTGTATTCAAGGTTTTGTTTAGTCTTTTGTTTAGTCCTGCTTTAATGACAATTGCATTTTATCTTAGAAGCGGTATTAGTTAAAACCAATTTGAAAATTGAGCTTGTAGTATTAGCCTTAAATTTTTAATGTGGTTTAAATGTGTCTACCAATTCAGTATTAAATATTATGATGACGATTATTCATTCCACATTTAAAATTTAAGTGTAATTTATTGATACATCGTGTTTAAAACTAGAATAAACTATTCTACTTATTTTTACATAAAGTGCATTGTGCTTTTAAATATATATATTAATTAAAATTAGAATTTTCCGTGACTGATTTTGTGCGCTATTTCAGCAGAAACATTTGTTTTTATCAAATATACAAAAACTAAATCAATTTTTACTTTCATATGTTTATATTATTATAGTTTTAAGTACGTAGAAGTTACACACGGTATGAATTTATTCATGTACATTAAAATTGTATTATATCGTTTTTTTTTTTTCTATAAACCAAGTTTGTTTTTAGATATCAAATTTAGGTAAATATATTTACTAATAATGAATTAGGTTCGTTTTTATAATAAACACTTTCTCTAAAGTAGACATTATGCGGACAATAAAGCCTGAATTTTAAATTGTACTAGCATAGTTATTATTGATATCATAGTAAAAAAATTTCAGAACTCATTATATTAAAATAAAACGGCTTTAGTTTATAATTCTGTGTTAATGTTTAATAATAATCGACGTTTCGACGAACTCAAAGAACGACTTTATTTTTTTTCTGATGATATACATTGAATTCATCGATTATTAATAAATATTAATACAGAACTAGAACTTAAAGCCGTTTTATTTTAATACTATTTTGTCAACTAATGATTATATATTATTATATTATTGATAATAAAATGATTTTTATTCGGCCCGCAAAAACTGAAATTAAATATGCGTAATATTTTTTCTACTCATCTAAATCTATCTAGATAGATTTTTAATAAATATTGATATAAAATAATTAATTCAAATTTATTTTTAGCCCGTTTATAAAACACAGGATTAAATTTAGCCTGATAGTTAACAAAAGGTTGCCCACCCCTTTGCTAGAGCGACTTTACGCTCGTATGAGTCCCGCTTGATATATGGATGTTTGTAATGTTTTTGGTGTTTAAACTACATTTGAATATATTAACAAAATAGCATGAATGTGGATGAATCTAAAGTTACTTGTCTGGATAGGGATGTTTGTAGGAAATTATTTTGGGATAGTGGAAAGAGTTTGTGTTACAACTTTTTGGGTACATGGCGTGATTTGTGTATAAATGTAACAAAATAGCTTTTCTAACTAGTAGACGAAAATCTAAGGCTTATAATAATTAAAATGAATTTAATTGATTTGCTGAATGTTATTAATTAAATAATATATATATATATATATATATATATATATATATATATATATATATATAGAACTGATGCGTAAAATAAATTGTATATTAATTTATAAAATTAATTTTTGTATAAATATTGGACGTGAAAATTATTTTATAAATTATAGCAGTAATAAATTGAATGCTCTTATGAATTGAAAACAAGAAAGTGCCCCTTTCGCTATGCCTCTTACATAATATAAAGTATGGTTTAGTTTGATTAAATTTTTGAATAATTCATTGGAATAGTATTGATTATTTGACTATTAGTTGAACTTAATACAAAAGCTTAGTAATTAAGGTGTTAGATGTCATTTTTAATCGATAACACAAATTTATGGAGAAAAAGAAATATTGTCAGAACTACAGACATCTATTATTCATGTATCTTAGAATTATATTATCTAGTTTTTTACTAAAATGGTTTTGTATTAAATTATATTTTCTGGAAAAAATCTATTTGTTTTATAGAAAATTTTAAAATTAAACATATATAGGATGTATGTTTAAAAACACAAGGTTATTTCCATGTAACAAATTAAATATTTTTTTCTGATTAAATTTTGTCCAAAAATAATTAAATCTTGATATTTAGATAGGTACATTCATTGCCTGGAAATATAAGCTCGGTTTAAACTAAAACAGGTTTTAAGACAAGGCGATTGTCATAAAATCAGGACTAAACAATTGTACTAAAACATTAAAAAATCGAGCTTGTAGTTTAATGTTATTAACAAAAAATTCGCGTGATAATGTCATTTGTATTTTTTTTTTGGTATAAATTTATTGATTATTTATTAATAATATTGATTTTTAAATTGTTATATTTTGATTTTAAATATACAAATGCATATATAAATTCTAGATTTCATTTTTGTTAAATAGTTTTTATACGCGAGCATACGTTACGATTGTAACAATATTTTATTTACGTGTTCACACCAACGGAAAGGGAAAGCAAAATAACAATGGTGCCAAAAAACTAGTTACACCACTAAGTATGGGTAAATGTTATAAAGTTTACGAATCCACCAAAATAGCATTGAGAAATTTTCTAGTTTCTGTTACTGTTATTTCAGTACACTGTAAAAAAATGAATATAAATTTACATATTCTACGACTGTAATTTTTTTTTCATAAATATGTAATATTACATAAATTATTATTGTAAAAATTACAAAAAGTTGCAATTTTACTATAAATAAAAACCATGTAAAATTACATAAATTTAAATTACATTTTTTACAGTGTGGGTTTTAGTAGCTTGCTTATTACAGTATATACATTTATTATGACAATTGAGCAATTATCAATATATCATCTCAAAATAAAATTAATGCAAATTAATGTCAAGTTAAACACTTATGTAAAAAGTGAGGAATATAAGTAGATGTGACAATAAAAATATAGATAATGTTCAATAATTTTTGTACAGTAATTTGTCGGAAGACAAAATTTCACATACATATAGAAACAATTTAATATTGTAAAGTATTTTAATATTTAATAACAGTATTTTTGTGTACGTCAGTTATAGTTATAAAGTTAGAAAAAACTTCCGTTCTTGAGAAATACGATTTCGGTAATATGCATGGATTTCTGAAATAGAAAATCAATTTGATTTTCAAGGTTTCTTTTACAAAAATTGCATAATGATTACGTTAAATTACTATCGGATGCATAAAATTGCTTCAAATATTTTTCTGACAAAAATGACGTCATTTAAACTATTATCTAAAACTATATTTTTTGACAGAAAATTTGTTTTAAAGAAAAGAATTTTAAATTTATTTTATATTTATTTATGTAAGAAAGAAATTTAATTTTCAATAGTGCTTTTTCTTAACACGTGTAAATTACGAAATATTAAAAATAGTATTTTTATAATGATATACATTTTAAAAATTAACAATTTACGAAACATTGTAGCTAAAATACGAAATAAGCATATGTATAGGTGATTAAATTTTTAAAATAGATTTGTTAGTATTTAAATAAGATTCAATCATATTTTTTGGGGTTATGCTCCTTCTACAAAACGAGTATTTAAACTACAAAAAATGGCCGTTAGGAATATATTTTTACTTGGCAAACGACAATCTTGTAAAGACGTTTTTAAGAATGAATATATGCTAAATTTTCCATGTATTTATTTATATTTTATTATTTTGTTTATTCATAATATAAAAAATAATTTATCAACTCAAAGCGATCTGCATCAATATAATACCAGAAATAAATCAAACTTCACTATCCCAATTACACATTTAAATAAAACTAAATTTAACCCAAATCACATTGGTCTAATCTTTTATAATCATTTACCAAAGCATATCAGTAGCATAAAATCAAAAATTAATTTCAAATTTCATTTAAAAAAATTTTTTATTGAAAAAAATTATTATAAGTTTGATGACTATCTCAGTGACAAGTTCTAATCTTCAAGTATAATGCAAGTTTTTACGCACTTTATTTTTTTATGTATTTCTTTTTTAAATTGACTTTTCCTATACCATGTGGTTTATATGGAAATGATAACTATATTATATTATATTATTATTATGAGAATAATGCATTTTAGTTTGATTTATAAATCATTTGATTGGATATTGTATCATTGTCTTATCTAGCATTCACAATCAGTTTTAATTTGGAAATTTTAATTTATAATTGGATTGTGGAAAAATCTATACTTATTTTAATTATTTATTATGAAATTTATTATTTATTATGAAAAATATTATTTTTACAGAAAATTTATGTAAATCATCATTTTTCTAAAATAATATGTAATTTTTTTGCTATAGTTTTTATATAAAATGGCAACTTTTTTACAGTGTCAATTAGATGTGTCAGATGAGTATACTGAAAATCATCAACTTTTCTAGATAAAACAATTAAAACATTAGAAAAATTATCAATTTTTTGTGTATACTGAAACGATTTCTAACAGTTGTCTAATCTTGCATAAAATTAATAATTTATTCAAATATAGTAAAAATTGACATAAGAATATTTTACGAAAATCACTTATGTAAAAATAATAAAGAACAGAAAAAAAGATATTGTACATTCTGAACTTTGTTTTGAATGCTTATATATTTTCAAGATTAAAATATTCCAAATAAAAATTAATTATGAATGTAGGATTAAAAAATTAAACAAAAATAAGAAAACATGTAAATTAACAAAATACTGTTATTTTTACTGTTAAATCATAATAGCTTAATTTAATATACTGTACGGAAAATACATCTTAAATTTAATGTAATTTAACATAGGTTTTTAAAAGCAAAAAATAATTTTATCGTGATAATTTAACGTGATATTATATTTTTAACGAAAATTCGCGTTCACAAAACATTTCAAATTACGTTAAATATTTGAACAGTAAATATATGCATTAATGTAAATATATTGTATATAGAAAACTTACTGTGATATTTATTACCAACAATCCGGTAATTAATAAATATATGTTAATAATATATTTTCGAAACTTATCCAATTTGTGTATGAATATGTTTCAATTATATAATAATTAGATAACATAATATTGTTAACGTAACAAATTAACAAATTAACGGCATATCCGAAAATAAAGTAAATTTTGATTTATTTATTTGTTCCGAAATAAAAAAAAAATCGGTTTCCGGAGAAAAATAACGTTTTTTTGGTTCAATTCCGGCCCTGATTTAAATTAAAAATATAATACTACACTATGGCTTTCTTTTCTTCTTTAATTTTATTTCAAAATCTTTCAAAATTTTGTGAAACACGTATATAAATTTTAACATCAAATTCAATTTTAATCTAGCGTTAGATAAACACGCTCGAATTAACTTAAAAATATGCATTAAATTAATATTTAATTATCTCCACACCTATAATCATTCAATATTTATTGGAAATATTAATCCATTCATTCCACAAACAAATAAAAAATCATTCCAATCGGAGAAACCAAAATAAACCGACATTTCTTTTTACTTTTCTTTTTTTTATATATATACAGAGTGTCCAAGATAACTCCCGGAACTGTTAGAGATACGACCTCGGTTAAATTAGATGAAAGTTGCGCGAGTTTAGTCATCTTTTGTTTTTTCCAAAAAATTTCTTAGGTTACTAGATATAGACAAAAATGCAAATTTTGCTGTTTTATATTTTCGCATATAACTCTCGTATGCAAAACGAAACATTATTTTGGTTTGCACTTTCTTAAGACACTTTTTTACACAGAATTTCCAGGAGTAACCAAATTTTTTTTTCGAGATTTATGATGCAACTTTCATTTTTCTTATATAAATAGTATTTCAATGTAGTGTCATTAAAAAGATTTTTTTCTCTTTCCAGTGATATAACATAACATATTTATAGTTATTCAAAGTATTTACACAATAATCACTTCAACTTGTTTCCACAAACGTGAATTAAAATATAATTTCAATACAGAACTAAAACCTAAAGTAGTTTTATTTTAATAATAATAATTAGTTCCGGAAAGATTTTTTACTATATTAATGATATAATATTTTTATATAATAATCTTATTACAATTACACAAAACATAAAAATTATAATTTTTCTTTTTTTGAAAATAAATTTACAAGATATTTTTTCAATTATAATCAAATAATACAATATAAAATAATTAATTAGTTTAATAATATATTATTATCGATAGGTAATCAATTAGACGGAATTCAGTCTTTTATATATATATATGTTTTTATTGATTACTAAACCAACGTTTCGACAATCACTATTTGGCCTTCTTTAGGGGCTAGCAGAATAGTTTTAGTTGATGAAATATACATAATATGTTCAGTAAATTTAAAATAAAGCATGTCAAAAAAACAAAATTATATATAATATAATCTAAAGATCACTTAATCTTACTTTAAATTTACTGATCAAATAATGTAGGTATATATTTTTGTATTTACATGTAAAGCAAGCACTCTAAAAAAAATTATGTAATTTTACCTACAAATCATGAGACACTTATAATGCCCTCAGTATTTCTAGGTCATAATTACTCAATTTTTGCATAAATTGTTTAGTTCTTGTAATATTATTGTTGATATAATTACGTATATTTCTAAATTGTATTTTGAAAACTTAAAATATATTTGCTTGATTGAATAATTAATTATTTTTGTAACTTCCAGAAAAAACATATACAGTAGAACCTCGATTATCCGGGCCAGCCGGGACCGAGCCTTCGCCGGATAATTGAAAACACGGATAATCCAAAGACCTCATTTTTATTTTTTTTAATAATTTATTCAGACAAATACATGTGTCAAACGAATGTCTGTTTACGTTTAACTAACGAGTCGGTCGACAGTTGGCGAAAATAATAAGTAAACACATAAACGGAGGATTTCTCGAGCCGAACTCGGGTATTCCCCGATGCGAACGTTTAAACGGTGCAGCCACGGTCAGCAACGGATAATCCGCGCACGGATGACATTTTAAAAATGCCGCACGAAGAATCCGCCGCCCGGATAATGCGCGCACGGATAATCGGGGTTCTACTGTATATATAATTTCCTCTTGTTTTTGTTTTTTAATGAACTAATTAAATCATTAGTTAATTAACTAATGCTTTAATTAGTTGCATCAAAAATAAATTAAATGGTGATTTAAACAAATAAATAAACGAACAAAATTATTTAACTTTTTTTTTTCTCATTCACTAAATCGTTTTTCTTTCATTTTGTTTTTTAATAATAATTTTTTTTTACATCATTTGTTGTTTATTAAATAAAAAAAAAAATTAATATAAGTTCTGAAAGATTTTTTTACTATATTATTGTTAAGAAAACAAAATTATTCGTTTTGTATTTGATTAAAAAAAATGGTATTTGGTGACTTACTTTGTTAGTAAAATATCCCCCCAAACCGTTGGATCCATAACTAAATTCTGCGGGCGTTTCCGAAGAATTTGGGCTAAAGTCCGAAGTTTCCAAACACACAAGGATATAAATTATCCAAATAAATTATCTCTTCTCCGAATCCAAGCCAGCTGGAGGTCGTTCATCATCATCACCCAGCTTCGGATAGAATTTGCGCGGCGATTCAGTTCGAAATTCGGATTTCGTTACGGCCCTGAAAGGTAGAAGATATTTATAATAAAACAGCGCTAACAGATCTCGGCATTCATCTAACCTATCAGCAGATAATTGTGTTATTTATTTATGTAATTTGTAAATTTATGCGGAGATGTTTTTGGACTCCCTTAAATTTTCTACACCGGATTTTACAATCCTAAGATATTAAAAAAGATTGTAAGGACTGTACTGAAAATTACATAATCAATGTTGAATTAATTATGTAATTTAATATTATTAATTGATTTATATAAAATAAAAAATAGTATATTTTTTAACTGGCTCTATTTTCTACAAAAACGATAATTAATGTACCGAAAAAATACCTGAAATAGAATATTCTATGTAGAATAATATATATTTTTTTTCAATTTTTTCGTATTTATAATTTGGCCAAAAAAAGGAAAAAATATAGTTTTTTTTTGGAACATTTTTTTTCTTTCTCTATTTTCCAAAATACAAAAAAATTTAAAAAAATATATATTATTCTACATAGGATATTATATCTTAAGTATTTTTTCGGTACAATAATAATCGTTTTTGTAGATAATAGAGCCAGTTAAAAAATATACTATTTTTTATTTTATATAAATATCAATTAATAATATTAAATTAATTATTGAATTATTAATTCAACATTCATTATGTAATTTTCCGAACAGTCAGTTACAATATAAATAAGTTGTATTAAACGAATAAATTCAATATTAACTTCAACATGTTTTGTATTTGAGCTACGTACGTCTGAACATAGCAATTACAACCATGTGAATTAACGTTAAGCGATTTTACATTGATTTTATGAATTTTAAGTAAGATTCTAAAAATTTTACCATGATTTTTTCGGTTAATTTTCTTCGATTTCATAACAAAAATTTTAAGATTATAGCGAATTTTACTCGAGCTTTTCAATTTATTATAGATCTCGTATACAAATTCTTATTCAAAAACATATTTAATATAGAACTTAAGTAGAACTTATGTAAGAATTATATAAAAACAAAATATTCTATAACAAAATGCAGTTTATAAAGTTATTTGTTTTGATGGAGAAATCTTTTATTGATCATTGGAAGAAACATATTAAAAGTATAAAATTAGATAACCAAAAAGAAATATAAAATTAATATACTGATGGTAAAAATCAATTAGGATTATTAGATTATTGATTTTAGCTTCGTTTTAGAGCAAAATAAAAGCTGTTAAAACATAGAAAGAGTTCGAAAAAAAAATAAGATTTTTTCGTAACTGTATTTATTAATAAGAAAAATCCGAAATTTTTATAATTTTTTTTCTCTGAAACAATTAAAGATATTTAATATCGGGTTTTTGCAAGTGAAAGAATAGATATTGATCTATTTTGAGCAATTTTTATTTTAATTTTTGTTGAAAATTGAGAAAATTATAACATTTTTTGTGAAAATCTGCAAAATTGAACAAATTGCCGCAAATCTGACAAAAATTATGATTTTTTATGAATTTTTTTCTACAGAACTATAAAAGGTATTAATTCGCAGTTTTTTGGAGGTGAAAGAATGGACATTGAGCTATTATGGGCAATTTTTATTTATAATTTTGTTGGAAATTGACAAAGTTATAATACTTTTTTTCTGCTGCAAAGATTCATATCTAATTTTTAACCAAAATAAACAAAAAAAAAAAATACATGAAAATAGATCAAAATCTCCTCTTTCATCCAAAAAAAACCGCGGCTTTGATATCTATTATACTTTTCGACAAAAAAATTTCTAAACTTTTGTTTGCCCCCAAATCGGATTATATAGAGAACCTTAAGTTGCCTCCGGATAAACTTTTTAACTAAGTTAAAGCAGTAAAATACCTTTTAACGTGATGAATACATCGTATAGCATTGTATAGATCCAATATATTCCCCAATCTTTGGATTCAAGTTGCAGAAGAACTCTTGTTTTGTTGATGAAGCATACGCGATCAAAAAATCTTAGGGCAGAAAAACAAAAGTTATAATAGTTTTTAAATAATTAGAAAAAATATATTTATATATTTAGAACTAATCTACCTTTATTTTATTATATTCTTAATTACACATAGGCCGTAATATTTTATTTTATTTGCTTAAATCGCCAATTAATTTACTTTGATGAACTAATTAATTAAATCATTAGATAATCAGATTTAATTAAATATTACTAGAATTTTAAGGGATTTTTAACAAATTTATACACCAGATTTTACAAGTGGTTTACAGATTGACAAAAAAGCAAATTAATAAAGACCTGGTTAATAAAAATAGGCTATTCTGTATTCATATTTAATTAAATAATCGACCATTTATAAATAATCTTCATTAGGAAACCAAGAAATAATATATTTATACAATAAATAAAAAAGACATTGAAATAAGTTACTAGGCCCCGGTAACAAAACAAAAACGTTTTGTTATGGTTGAGAAAGTCGAAACGTCGCGATTATTAATAAATATTAATATAATTAATAATACGGGAATTATAAGCTAAAGCATAATTTCATTTCAAATATAATAAATTCTAGAAATATTTTTTACTATTTTAATAATTTGATTATTTTGTGTTTTCTGTTGAAGACGTACATTAATTATTAATTAAATATTAATACAGAACTAGAACCATACGGGCAGTTTTATTTTACTTAGTATTTGTGTATTTAACCCTTTCAGGCCTAGAAGTATTTCTATGGAACCACAAATAAAAGATTTTTTATATTTTCTATGAATGTAATTTTGTTTTTTTCCATAAAAAAATAATATTACGTAAATTATCACACAGTAAAATTACAAAAATGTTGTTATTTTACTGTTAAAAGCTATATAATATAAATTTAAGTTACATTTTTACAGTGGTTATTATTATTCAGAAAAATCTATTCCGTCCCGAAAGGGTTAAAGCCACGTAAAGTATAAATATTTATTTCCAATGTATAACTTAGTTAATTAAGTGTGTTAATTAAACGCGTTCGTTTGAATGAAAATATTAAATAAATTGGAGGGTGTTTAATTATAATTATAAATGTATAAGCGTTAATTTGTTTTTAATATTTAAATTCCTATTAATTTTATTGTGATAAATTATTGGAATTGGCATAACAAAATTTAAAATACAAAAGTTTTTTCTGTATTATTCGAAGTTTCGATATAATATATAAAAGATCTTATTTAAAAATCATTTATATTATTATTATTATTATTATTTATTTACTTAGCTATTATGTAGCTAATTTTTTTTTGTCTATTTTACTGGATTTTTTCAGTTTGTTTTGAGCAAATTTAGATTTTTTTCTACTAAACGATGCATCTTAGAATAATGGTTTTTTTACTCAATTATACTACTAATTATTCCGCATTTTTCTATACCATGCTTATTTTCCTAGACCTAACAGTTTTGAGAAAAAAAAAAAACCAAAAAATTCCAAAAAAAAATCTAGCATCCAAACGGCATATGCTAATATATTAAAACTAATACCAAATTATAGAACTTTTTATGCCCTATCGAAAAGTACTCTAAGTATTTTTCCGAATTTTACTCGAGAAAGAAGTATATCGCAAATCAATTTCGGAAAATTAATATCAAAAACAGAAAAACAAATAGAAAATAATTTTAAAATATTAAAATTGAGCCTTACCCAAATTTTTGTTCCAGAAATACTGTTTACAATCGGAATTATTCTGGAATTCGTTCCATATTTCCAACTAGTCCAATCGAATTAATTAATTAGTTAATTATGTGTAGTAATCGGAAGATTCAAAACACAATCTACGAAAAAATCGATTTGGAAAACCCTAAAAAACAAATAAAAATTACATAAAACTATATCAAAAAACAATACATTTGCAACTAAAATATTACATAGATAAACATAAAACCGAGAGATTTGTTTTAATTAATAATTCGTCTAAACTAAAACCCAAAGTTTACAAAAATTAACAGTAAAAATGAAAAATTATCCTAACTTTTAACCAAATGATTCTGGATTCTATAAATATTTGGAAATTTTCATGTTCAACATTTTTGCAGATTCTACTTTCTGGGTATTAATTATTTTAAATATTCTTTAAACGCCCATACGAACTTGACGAATGAACACCCGGTATATATTATACTAATTGACTTACCCAATTACAAAACAATAATACATACATACATACACAATCACGTCATGTACCCAAATCAGGGTGTGGCACAAACTTTTTTCATCATTCCGAAATCTGTCGCCTCCAAACATTCCTATCCAAACAAGCAACTTTCGCTTCATCTACATTCATAATTCCTCTCATACATGCTCTTCTATTCCTACTACTTGGAAACTTTCGCTCACGCAAAACACTCTCAATCATACCACTTCAATTACTCATCGGACGTCCACGCAAACGAATACCATCAAAAACATTCAAATAAATCTTTTTAACAGCAAACGTTCATTAGACATTCGCTCAACATGTCCGAACCATCTTAACTGACTAACACCAACTTTTGCTACAACATTTTTTTCAATTTCACACTCATCATACACTAATCTATTTCGTACCCGATAAATCGCGATTATTTACCAACTTGTATAAAGCAAAAACACAGCTGTTAAAGTTAGCTACTTTACTTACCATTTGCAATTTCATTCTTTGCTGTAATCATCATTGCTTCTCTTGCTAGATTTTTACCCAAATATCATCATCATCCAGCAGCCTCCGAAAGTTTTATCTCCGTAACCAATCTTCCACTGGATATTTGAAAATTAACCAACATAATCTTGTGATTGCTACAAGAACATGCAGAAACATTAATGAAATAAACTGATTTTTTTTTTTTAAAAGAATGTATTTTAATAGCAATGTAAACACGAGATATTAAATTAATTGCAGATTTGAACATATTTCTAACCTTCAAATTAATTTGACGTTTCTTAGCAATATATAAGTTATAATTTGTGTCATTCGTGTATTACACATGTATATTTGTTTATTTCTGTAATTAAATATGTGTTTATGAATACTTATCGCATATGTTATGCACGTATCACATTTGATATTTGTATGCATTCGATGCGTCTGATTATAAATATATATTTAATAAATATGTTTTCCACTTAAAAACAATAATACACATTTTACACATGTAATTGCACAATTAAACTAACATTTAGTTAATACGATCAACGCTAATTAACATTTAACTAAGTTTGAAAACAAAGCAAAACTAATTTTTCTGATATTTTATACTAGCAAATGTATATACATTTTATTTTATTAAATCAACTTAAAAACACTTTAACACTTGATAATTACCCCAATAGAACACACATTTATTTTATTAAATCAACGTTTAATTAACCTTAATCACGTTTAAAACCAAAACAAAATTATATAACCAACACAGATACATATATTGATTTATATCAATCAAAACTCGTTTTTATTATAATTGTTTATTTGGATGCTTGTGGTTGTACTAAACTTCACTTTTATTTTGAATACTAATATTTAATACTTAATACTAATGATACAAAACTATACAATATTATATGTAATGGCAAACACACTTTCATTATAGCAGCAATGGCTGACATGACGCTCGTCTCGCCTCGTTGCGCTATTACACTTACTGCGCATGTCTTAAAATGAGTGTTGCCAACCGTATGAAAACAAAATTTTACAGACTGACAACTGAACAATAATAATTACCTAAATAAATCATTTTTTCCAATAATTTATTGATTTCAATTGCAAAATATATGTATATCAAGTGTTTTCATTACATTTTTATGTATGCCCATTTTTGACCCGTCAAGCTCACGAACAGTTTGCGTCAACATACGATTTCTTGGCAATTTATCTAACATATTAAAATCTATCTTTATAGCGTTTTTACGTTCATTTGTGTAATAGAATAGGTAAAAATTATAAACTACGATTGATAAATATCCAAATAAAACTGAATATATACGATAAAATATAATAAAACACCTAAAAATTGGTTTGTTTACATTCGTAACACTATGACACACAATTTTACTACGCGATTAAATCAACTTACAAGCAATTCCTAGCAAACTTACCAATAAAAACTCGTAGATATACGTTTATTTTCATCATTTCATTGAATATTTATTGCCATAATTTGGTAATAAAATGGTATAACATTTACACTTTCAATGACACAAAACTTTATTAACGCAATTAAATCAACTTAGAAGTAATTTCTAAACAAGCACCAATAAAAATATAGATAAATATCTATTTTCATCATTTCATTGAATATTTCTTGTCATAATTTGTAATAAAATGCTATAAAATATACGAGAAACATCTCCGCGTTCAATTTATATCACAACTGACAGCTGGCAGCCATCTTGGACACCTATATTTATTATAATTATTTTATTTGGTAATAAAACTCGAGAAAAATGTATATAAATGCAAAAAACGCAATAAAAACATGATTTATAATTAATAGGGGGGGGGGGGGTGTAAATTAAAAATATGATTGAGGATAAAATATTGAGGATAACAATAGAATAAATTTTTTGGATTTAACTTTAATAAAAAATAACAACAGTTTAGAATTTGAAATATTCAGAAAACCTACTCAAACTGATGATACTATTAATTTTAATTCCACACATAGTTTTCAACATAAAATGGCGGCATTTAATTCATATATTCATAGATTATTTTCAATACCACTTAATTCAGTTAATTTCAACAAAGAAGTATCAATTATAAAACAAATTGCCATAAACAATAATTTTTCAACAGTTACAGTTGACAGATTGATTGAAAAGAAAAAAACAAAATTGAATATTAATTTAGCTTATAGTGGCGTTCTCCAAACGTTAAATTCAAATAACGATAACAAAAAACGATATTTTGCTTTACCATATATACCACACTTAAGTGATAAAATAAGAAATGTAGTGAAAAATGATATTACTTTATCTTTAAAACCTACATCTAATTTAAAGTTCGAAATATGTCAAAAAATTGATAAAATGGATTTATTAAACAAGAGCGGGGTATATAAATTAATCTGTCAATCATGCGGAGCTGCTTATTGCGGACAAACAGGTAGATCTTTCAAAACCAGATTCAGAGAACATCAGAGATGTATAGATTACAAATTAATAAATAAATCTCATTTTGCAGATCATATTCTTAAAACAGGTCATAAGTTTGATATAAATCATGATTATGAAATATTACACACTCATAATAAAGGCTTTTCGTTAAATTTTTTGGAAGCTCTTGAAATAAACAAATTGTCAAGAGATGGAGTTACAATGGTGCTAAATGAACAAATAAAATTTGATTACTCCCCACTACTTGAAAAAACAGCTATGACCTTCAGCCACAAACAAATTGCACCACGCATTACAACTTAGCTTGACAAGTGATTGAATTCATGAATTTTATAATTTTAAATTTTTAAAAGTTGATTTGGTTTTATTCTAAGACAAATAGTTTTTATTATATTGTTATTGTTTATTATTATATGAAAAAGACAAAAATTCGTTCAAAATGTGGAAACACAAACATGTATGTTTTTCAATTAGAATATGACTTCCTGTAATTAATGTAAGTAAAAAATTGATGTTATATAGGTTATAAATAATTTTTTTTAAATGTATTTCAGTTTAATTATTGTTGTATCTCTTATGCCCGGTATTATAAAGGACTGAATAAATTTACTTCCCAAATAAATCGATTTATTCGGTAGATTTCTGTATTATAAACGAAAAATAAATTTAGTTGTCGAATAAATCTAGTAAATAAACTGATAAATTTTATTTGGTCGAAATACATGGAAATAAATTTTATTCTCTTGAATAAATCAGTTGACTGGTTATATTTTTGTAAGTTTTAGGTTATAATAGAAAAATATTTGTAAAAATAAAAGTATATACTTAAAATATAATTAAGATTTTATTTTTATTTATTAATATAGGTATGTTATCATATATTAATATGTATTATTTTAAACAAATTCAAAATAAATGTATTCTCAATTAAACATTGAAATGCGACAAAGAAAATAAAATATATCTAATATATAATTTTAATGATTTTAAAGAAAATGTCTAGATCATCTGAAACAATGGTAAAATATTTAAGAATAGAAAAGGATGGTTCTCAATCAACGTACAAATGGTATGTGGAGCCAAGTTAAAAATATGGGACGTTGTAGCGAAGTGGCCAGGTTCTGCTCACGATAACCACATATTCAATAATTCGTTATTAAGAGTTCAATTCGAAAATAATGAATTTGAGACTAAATATCTACTAGGCGACATTTTTTCTTTATACATTCGTATAATAATTTTAGTTGGTTGCCACTACGATTGCCTGTTTGGGCACAAGCCCTGTATTTTATGGCAACTTTAAGGTTTTTTTTATTTTCAATAATATCAATATATTGTTTTAATATTTGTATTAAATTTTCTTTGTCTTGTTCTGTGTAATTTTTACCCCGTTTGCGTTTTTACTGATATTTATGTCGTTTATTTCGTAATAGTACTCTGACATTTCCAAATATACATAACCATAACCCCACTAACGCAATTTACTAGCAGAGTGCATTTTGTCTCATGCAGGCAGTGTTACCAAATATTCAATAACAATTCTTTAAAAATATAATTTTAAATTTAATAAATTAAAATAAAACAATTATTTGTATTGTTCACATTTTATTTTCAAAACAAATGAAATAAATTTTAATAATAATTACGCTGATTTAAGTTTCTGTTTAAAAAATTTAATATGCTACAAAGTGAAATCATTATTACATTGGTAACACTCGCATATTATGTGAAGAATAGTTATTTTATTTGGATATTTGCTTTATAATACAGAGATAATATTTATTTGTAGAATAAATTTATTTAACAAATAACTATTTTACTTTTATTTGGTCCTTTATAATACCGGGCATTAATATAATTAATATAATTTATATTTTTATATTGTTAAAAAATTATAATGTTAATGTTTTGATATGAATATTTTGCAAATGGCCTTGAATATATTGTGTTGTATTGTATTCTAGTCTGTACCAGACCCGATGATGGCCAATATATTGGTCGAAACCGCGGTCGTCTATTTTTAATAAAAAATAAAAAATACGAGTGGAAATCAAGACAAATAAATAAATTTTATTATTTTTTCCTAATTATAATAAATATACATATGTAGAAAGTTACAAGCGAAAATAACCCTTAATGTATATTAACATAAGGACGAGTATTGTCTGAAAATATAATATATATAGTAATTAATGTGATCGGATGGGTTCTACCATATATATAACCTAACCTAACCTATATTATATATGTGTTTTCAAAATAAGTTTTAATCATATATAACTCATCCAAATAACGATAATATTATTAAACACTAATGTTTATTGGGCATACAAATATTTATTTGAAATAACACAGGGGAATCTCATTGCAATATGTTTTCAAAATATAAACTCACCCAAGACATTTTCATATAGATTGCAACAAAATATGTATATATATTTATATATTTGTTGGTTCCAAACTTGAATTAAAACAATTTGATTTCAATTAACATTTGATGTATTAATAGCAAAAACATCTTAGTTACACACACATTTATGCGGAATCATTTTCACTGCTGCCGGCCAAGCTTTTTTCTCGACAGACTTATATATCTAAGGTACGGGTTTTTCGTTAATTGGCGTAAAAATATGCAGCACTAAGAGTGGATAACTGATACCGAAATGAAGGAAAAAAGCACCAAAACACGCGATAAAACACAACAAACACATAAAATTCAAATTGTTTACGTTTGACAATTAAACAGTTTTTCAATGTTTAACGTTCTTTTACGTAGGAGAATATGCAAACACTAGATGTGATAAATAATAATAAATGGAAAAAGCAGCAAAACACATGGGATAAATACGCGATAAAACATAAATATACCGTTATTTTTCACTGTCACTGCATCTGCATCTAACAAAGTATAAGCAACAACACGTAATGGCCGACTTCAATGGCGACCATTTGATATTATAAAATGTGATCGGATGGGTTCTGCCATCTCTTAGACAGACGCTAAACTTTTTCTATGAAGCTACTGGAAGGTTTTTTGCTAAAAATATTACGTTCGTCTAAGAGATGTCACTACACGAAATACATTTTTATTTGTTTTAATTTCAAAGATAATTATATATAAATATATTATATTCTAATTATCATTAAATAATAAATAAATACAGTAGTATAATAATAATAATGTTAATATTTATTTGTAATAACGTAATATTATTAGCAAAAAACATTTGAATAGCTGCCGCAGAAAAAGTTTAGTGTTTGTTTCAAAGATGTCACTAGACAAATATATTTTTATTTTATATATCAAAGAAAATTATAATATATATATATATATATATATATATATATATATATATATATATATATATATATATATATATATATATATATATATATATACGTATATATTCTAATTATTATTAAATAATTAAAACTACTTATTTATTTAATAATAATTAGAATATAATTATGTTTACTTTTTACCGGGAAAACACTTTAACCTATCTTCAGTCAGTTGCTAACTTTATATATATTATGAAAGTTATGAACCAACGAAATCTTTGTAATCTTCGTTTAAAATGTGGTTTTTAATTAATTTGAACAACTCTTTCAATCTGTCCGAGAAATCTCAATATACAATCGGCCGAAAAAATACTGATATCATTATTGATGATGATAATTCTATTAGTAAAAATCATGCTTTAGTAGAATTAAAGGATAATATTGTTTATGTGACGGACAAGGGATCAAAATATGGAACGTATATTGGATTTGATTCAAGTGAGAAATTAAAACCAAATGAAAGAAAACAATTAAACGAATATGATCATATTAAATTTGGTGTATTCCAAAGTAAATTTATATTAAAGAATATTATATCGTATGAAACTGATACAAGAATGGCATCACAAACTTCTGCAAACGAAAAATCTATCACAAAAATGACACCATCAACAGTTATAACTAATTTTAGTTCTTCAAGTTCCGGGATGCAAACAAATTTGTCCCGATGTCCCAGTCCGCCATTGAGTATAAATAATGCTGATGAAGTAATAATCATTAGTTCAGAAGATTCAGAAGATGAAAATATTAAAAGAATGAATAATTTATGCCGAGATACAGTTAAATTGAGAAAGAAATCATTAATTGTAAAAAATACCGAAAATAATCCTAAACGATTTAAAAAACAACATATTTTACCAACAAGAATAATTGGTGAAATTGAAATGGAACATATTGTTCTTGGTTAAATTTAATATTTACTATATCTTATCTATATATCTATATCTATATTCCATATTTTATTTATGTTTATTTTTTTTGTATACATTAATATCTATATTTTATTTATGTTGTATTTTTTTTTTGTAAAAATTATAATATTGAAATAAATTATGTTTATGTTTAAAGATTTATATTTTGATTGTAACCAACCCCATAATACCAAGTTATGCCAATTTGAATTAAATTCTATTTGAAAAATTAGATATTTCTTTGACGTTTCTTAGCAGCATACGTATCATATAATTAATGACCTTTTGTGTATTACTGATTATTATTTATTTATTGTTTTAATGACAGAGTAATAGTATTTTATAATTACTATATACCGTGTGTTGACTTGGACCGTCGTACATAGGGATTTAGCATGTAAAATCAGTCATGTGCGATTTCCTGCTTTCCAAATTATTTTACAAAAAAACTTTCGGATAAATGTTTTAGGAAACACTTTTTTACATGTAAATCAATCAACAAAATTCTTTTTGGAACCATCCCAACGTCAAGAATTAGCCCTAAAGTTGTCAAGAAATTGACTGAAAATGGCATTAGTCGGCCGTGCATTAGCATTTGTTTGATTTTTTGTTCCTATTTCACGGCTACTGCCATTTTCCAGTCAATTTCTTAACAACTTTAGACCGAATTCTTGACGTTAGGAAGGTTCCAAGTTTATTATTTTATATAAAAAAGAATTATAATATAAATTATATTCTAATTATTATTATTAATTATCAATTTTATTATAATTTTATCTTTATTCGGAAATTTAATTAGGTTATTGAGAGTCAAATGTCAAATATTCTATTCAATTGTTAATGAATGATAAATTAATTAATAATTCGTAAAAATAAGAATATTACATTTATTTATAATAATATTAACGCTTATATCAACAATAAAATAAGTTCGATTGTATAAAATTTAATGAACAATTGTTTATAATAATTATATATATATCCCTGTACCCCACCATAATTGTGTATTTTTACATCGAAAAATTACACAAAATTCACTTTTATTTATCATTCAGACGTTACAAATACTAAGTTTAATTACAAATACTAAGTTTAATTATATTATATATTTAGGGTGACCAACCGTACTCTTTTAAGAATACATGTACTCTTTTTGAGCAAGGAAAATTATGTACTCTTACTTTTTCAAAAAATACTATAAATGTACTCTTTTAAAAAAAATACACTGATGCCACAATACTGAAAGAAATGTAAACAATTTGTAAATATCCATACTTTCAAGGCTCAAACGCTCTTAGTTTGATCGGATTTTTGTTAATATTGTTTATTTTGATTTTCTATTTACAAGTATTTCGTATTCTACGAACTTTTCGTTTGTAAGTTACGTTATGTTCGTCGTATAATATGTGTTAAAAAGTACATTGTATATTTTTGTTTAAATTGTTCATTTTGATATTAAAATACATGTATCTCATATCTTAGCAATTTTTTATTTATTAAATCTATAAATGATTATTGATGAAAATGATAACACGAGATATATATATATATATATATATATATATATATATATATATATATGTGTGTATGTGTACGATTTTTGTTTAAGAAATGTACTCTTTTCGGCCTGGGCCGAGTTGGTAACCCTATATATATTTAAATTGTAGTAATACTGAAGCACAATGTATTTAGGCCTTTCGATTTTTTATTCCCATATTTTTTTAGAGAATTGTTGCGTGGATTTTTTCTTGTTCGCAATAAAGTGAGGAAAATGCTGCTAATTGAGCATTTTTTTTGTTTTGAGTTTATTTTCTAAATAATAAGTTATTGCTTCGAAGATTATCCAAAGAAAATTAAAAATTTCGAATAAAATAAAATTTATAGTAACCAATTATATAAGGACCGATTAAAAAGTAATTATTCCGGGGCTCTAATTAACTAATTAGCAGATAAATAAATATTTTTAGGCAGCTAAACCCGATTGTTAAAAATCTAACGTAAAAATAAATCTATGTTTTTTGTTTTCTTCGGCGATTAAATCAGCATTCATTACTAATTAAGTAACAAACCTAATTATATAATTACAATTAGTTACTCAAATTGTATCTATCTTCAGTTTTTTAAAGTTTTAAACAGAAATTCAGACTGAAAATAGACACAAAAGAGATGTTTTTTTTTTTTGATAAATTGACAATACTTATTAAATATTTATACAAACATTTCTTTAATTACGAAAAATCTAATTAATAAAATGATTTTTTTGAGCAATTATATTTAGTTTTAAAGGACTGATGATGTCTGCGAAGACGAAACGATCGTTACATATAGTAAAATATATATAGTGAAACAATCAAGTATTTGTGGTTTTTATTTTATTCTAACCTTTGTTATAATATATTATATATTTTATTTATAAGTAAATATATCCAATTGTAAAATAAATAAATAAACTATTGTTTCAAAGTTAAATTATGTTGTTAAATAATATTGTTTTAAATTTAAGTTAAATTAATTACAAGTAATTTATAAGTTTACAGCTTATTATCGCCTCTTACAAAGTTTGTATCCATTTTTTTGCTTATTACAAATTTATTTATAATATATTTATTTGTGTGTATCAAAATTCATGCACCGACAACTTGCTTTACTATTTGTTTAAACATATTTTTAATAAATCAATCAGAAAGAAATTTATAAGTTTATAGGCATATATTTTAATTTGATCCTTACCTAAACAGAATCCTGCTGCATTCCGAAAATAAAATCATCTCGGCTCTCGTATGCCATGAAAATCTGAGATTCAAAATAATAATAATTATTGTCCTATTATTTAATATAATAAAAAATATAAAAAAAAGTTAAATTTTAATAATTTATAAAAATTACTTCTTTTTTCTTTTGGTGTTACTAAAAAATATCAAACACAATATTATTCTAAAGCACGAAAGAAAATATTTAAGTTTATAAAATATAAAATGATTTTAAGTGAATTTGTATTGATTTTACATTGATTTTAAGCGATTTTTCGTTGATTTTATTCATTATAAGTAAGATTGTAAAAGATTTTACCATGATTTTACTCGATTTCATATCGAAATTTTTAAGAATATAACGAATTTTAATTAATTATAGAATCTCGTATACAAATTATTTAATTCTTCTTCAAATACATATTTAAGTAAATATACTCTAAATATATTTACGAACTATTAATGATTTTACCATAATTTTACTAAGATTTTAATAAATTTGTACACTAGGTTTTGTATTGGTTCCGAAGCAATGAATTTAATGGTGACACTTACTTTGATATGGTAATTAATTTCTGGAGCGGCATTTTCCACGAATTTGCCTACAAGAATATCTTCAACAGAACCAGTTTCCAAACCAGCTAATTCGATATAGGTATAATTCCGAATCGGGGTCCAAAATTGCATTTCGTCAAGGCCCTGAAAATAGATAATTTTATATTACTTTGTAATACCACGAATTTTTCTAGTTGTTACAGAAATAATATTACTTATTATGTTTAAACATAGATTATACCCGTGACATATATATGCGGTTACGATTACAATCACAAGAGACGTCAATAGCGTCTTTAGTAACTAATATTGCTAATTCAAATCAATCAATCGATATTTATCGATTTATTAAACTGGCGTACGGTGTAAATATTAATTTTCATAATGCAAATATTCACAAAATATCACAAAGCAAATCGAAATTATCTCCAGACAAAGATGATAAAAATAACAATAATTTCTAGATATTTTACTCACATTTTCCAATCAATCAATCGATATTCATCGGATTTATCAAACTATCGTACATTAACAATGCCAAAATATCCACAAAATTCACAAAATAAATAGAAATTAAATAGCTCAATAAAAATCACAGGACAGCGAAACGTCAAACGGCAAACCTGGTAACTTGTGTTGCCAACTAAAGAAATGTAAAAATCACTAAATGAACAATATTCAGTAATTTTCAAACTATCGTTCGGTGTAAATATTTATTTTAATAATGCCAAATATCAACAAAATGCACAAAATAAATCAAAACTATATTATCCTAAGATAAAGACAATAAAATAAAAATCATAACAGATGTCAAAAATGTTTTTATATAGTAACTAACTTTATAATTTATACAATTTTGAACAAAGTTCAATTGTAGATTTGTGAAATTGTTCAAACAAATATTTCAGTTTCAGTTCTGCAATTGATTATCTCTGTTCGGAAGGTCATATCTTTACTACAGTTGATGCCGATCATTTCATGATTACGAATTCTTTAATTTAATTTAATTTTTTTAAATATTTCATTAATGTTTACATACATGTATAAATAGGTACAAATTCCAGTTAAGTTTAAATTAAAAATCCAGTGTTTTTCAATAAATCATAGTTAAGTTATTCTTATGAAAATATAATTTTGTAAATGATAAAAATACATTGTAGTTTTTTTTAATAATTAAAACATAAACGAAAAACAATTAATAAATTATATACATTTTTAATAAATCGGACCATCACCTAAATTATCATCTTCATCCTCGTATGCTTCGTCATTATCGAAATAATTATTTACATACTCTGTTTCTTCATCCATTTCCTCATCCTGTTCTCCATCGCCTGGTAATTGTGAAACAGATTATTAGATAATAGTATTATTATTCAACTAATTTACGTTTTAAATATTAATAATAAAGTATATAATTACTAATTAATAATGTTTTTAGAATACATCTCATTAGATGGTTGAAAAAGTCTTGAATATTAATAAAAAACAATTAAACGAATTAAACGAATATGATCATATTAAATTTGGTGTATTCCAAAGTAAATTTATATTAAAGAATATTATATCGTATGAAACTGATACAAGAATGGCATCACAAACTTCTGCAAACGAAAAATCTATCACAAAAATGACACCATCAACAGTTATAACTAATTTTAGTTCTTCAAGTTCCGGGATGCAAACAAATTTGTCCCGATGTCCCAGTCCGCCATTGAGTATAAATAATGCTGATGAAGTAATAATCATTAGTTCAGAAGATTCAGAAGATGAAAATATTAAAAGAATGAATAATTTATGCCGAGATACAGTTAAATTGAGAAAGAAATCATTAATTGTAAAAAATACCGAAAATAATCCTAAACGATTTAAAAAACAACATATTTTACCAACAAGAATAATTGGTGAAATTGAAATGGAACATATTGTTCTTGGTTAAATTTAATATTTACTATATCTTATCTATATATCTATATTCCATATTTTATTTATGTTTATTTTTTTTGTATACATTAATATCTATATTTTATTTATGTTGTATTTTTTTTTTGTAAAAATTATAATATTGAAATAAATTATGTTTATGTTTAAAGATTTATATTTTGATTGTAACCAACCCCATAATACCAAGTTATGCCAATTTGAATTAAATTCTATTTGAAAAATTAGATATTTCTTTGACGTTTCTTAGCAGCATACGTATCATATAATTAATGACCTTTTGTGTATTACTGATTATTATTTATTTATTGTTTTAATGACAGAGTAATAGTATTTTATAATTACTATATACCGTGTGTTGACTTGGACCGTCGTACATAGGGATTTAGCATGTAAAATCAGTCATGTGCGATTTCCTGCTTTCCAAATTATTTTACAAAAAAACTTTCGGATAAATGTTTTAGGAAACACTTTTTTACATGTAAATCAATCAACAAAATTCTTTTTGGAACCATCCCAACGTCAAGAATTAGCCCTAAAGTTGTCAAGAAATTGACTGAAAATGGCATTAGTCGGCCGTGCATTAGCATTTGTTTGATTTTTTGTTCCTATTTCACGGCTACTGCCATTTTCCAGTCAATTTCTTAACAACTTTAGACCGAATTCTTGACGTTAGGAAGGTTCCAAGTTTATTATTTTATATAAAAAAGAATTATAATATAAATTATATTCTAATTATTATTATTAATTATCAATTTTATTATAATTTTATCTTTATTCGGAAATTTAATTAGGTTATTGAGAGTCAAATGTCAAATATTCTATTCAATTGTTAATGAATGATAAATTAATTAATAATTCGTAAAAATAAGAATATTACATTTATTTATAATAATATTAACGCTTATATCAACAATAAAATAAGTTCGATTGTATAAAATTTAATGAACAATTGTTTATAATAATTATATATATATCCCTGTACCCCACCATAATTGTGTATTTTTACATCGAAAAATTACACAAAATTCACTTTTATTTATCATTCAGACGTTACAAATACTAAGTTTAATTACAAATACTAAGTTTAATTATATTATATATTTAGGGTGACCAACCGTACTCTTTTAAGAATACATGTACTCTTTTTGAGCAAGGAAAATTATGTACTCTTACTTTTTCAAAAAATACTATAAATGTACTCTTTTAAAAAAAATACACTGATGCCACAATACTGAAAGAAATGTAAACAATTTGTAAATATCCATACTTTCAAGGCTCAAACGCTCTTAGTTTGATCGGATTTTTGTTAATATTGTTTATTTTGATTTTCTATTTACAAGTATTTCGTATTCTACGAACTTTTCGTTTGTAAGTTACGTTATGTTCGTCGTATAATATGTGTTAAAAAGTACATTGTATATTTTTGTTTAAATTGTTCATTTTGATATTAAAATACATGTATCTCATATCTTAGCAATTTTTTATTTATTAAATCTATAAATGATTATTGATGAAAATGATAACACGAGATATATATATATATATATATATATATATATATATATATATATATATATATATATATATGTGTGTATGTGTACGATTTTTGTTTAAGAAATGTACTCTTTTCGGCCTGGGCCGAGTTGGTAACCCTATATATATTTAAATTGTAGTAATACTGAAGCACAATGTATTTAGGCCTTTCGATTTTTTATTCCCATATTTTTTTAGAGAATTGTTGCGTGGATTTTTTCTTGTTCGCAATAAAGTGAGGAAAATGCTGCTAATTGAGCATTTTTTTTGTTTTGAGTTTATTTTCTAAATAATAAGTTATTGCTTCGAAGATTATCCAAAGAAAATTAAAAATTTCGAATAAAATAAAATTTATAGTAACCAATTATATAAGGACCGATTAAAAAGTAATTATTCCGGGGCTCTAATTAACTAATTAGCAGATAAATAAATATTTTTAGGCAGCTAAACCCGATTGTTAAAAATCTAACGTAAAAATAAATCTATGTTTTTTGTTTTCTTCGGCGATTAAATCAGCATTCATTACTAATTAAGTAACAAACCTAATTATATAATTACAATTAGTTACTCAAATTGTATCTATCTTCAGTTTTTTAAAGTTTTAAACAGAAATTCAGACTGAAAATAGACACAAAAGAGATGTTTTTTTTTTTTGATAAATTGACAATACTTATTAAATATTTATACAAACATTTCTTTAATTACGAAAAATCTAATTAATAAAATGATTTTTTTGAGCAATTATATTTAGTTTTAAAGGACTGATGATGTCTGCGAAGACGAAACGATCGTTACATATAGTAAAATATATATAGTGAAACAATCAAGTAT
Organism: Clivina fossor; assembly: GCA_963966155.1. NCBI lineage: Eukaryota > Metazoa > Arthropoda > Insecta > Coleoptera > Carabidae > Clivina > Clivina fossor. The sequence continues at coordinate 21,078,115 of OZ014561.1, read as the reverse complement.
TTGTGGTTTTTATTTTATTCTAACCTTTGTTATAATATATTATATATTTTATTTATAAGTAAATATATCCAATTGTAAAATAAATAAATAAACTATTGTTTCAAAGTTAAATTATGTTGTTAAATAATATTGTTTTAAATTTAAGTTAAATTAATTACAAGTAATTTATAAGTTTACAGCTTATTATCGCCTCTTACAAAGTTTGTATCCATTTTTTTGCTTATTACAAATTTATTTATAATATATTTATTTGTGTGTATCAAAATTCATGCACCGACAACTTGCTTTACTATTTGTTTAAACATATTTTTAATAAATCAATCAGAAAGAAATTTATAAGTTTATAGGCATATATTTTAATTTGATCCTTACCTAAACAGAATCCTGCTGCATTCCGAAAATAAAATCATCTCGGCTCTCGTATGCCATGAAAATCTGAGATTCAAAATAATAATAATTATTGTCCTATTATTTAATATAATAAAAAATATAAAAAAAAGTTAAATTTTAATAATTTATAAAAATTACTTCTTTTTTCTTTTGGTGTTACTAAAAAATATCAAACACAATATTATTCTAAAGCACGAAAGAAAATATTTAAGTTTATAAAATATAAAATGATTTTAAGTGAATTTGTATTGATTTTACATTGATTTTAAGCGATTTTTCGTTGATTTTATTCATTATAAGTAAGATTGTAAAAGATTTTACCATGATTTTACTCGATTTCATATCGAAATTTTTAAGAATATAACGAATTTTAATTAATTATAGAATCTCGTATACAAATTATTTAATTCTTCTTCAAATACATATTTAAGTAAATATACTCTAAATATATTTACGAACTATTAATGATTTTACCATAATTTTACTAAGATTTTAATAAATTTGTACACTAGGTTTTGTATTGGTTCCGAAGCAATGAATTTAATGGTGACACTTACTTTGATATGGTAATTAATTTCTGGAGCGGCATTTTCCACGAATTTGCCTACAAGAATATCTTCAACAGAACCAGTTTCCAAACCAGCTAATTCGATATAGGTATAATTCCGAATCGGGGTCCAAAATTGCATTTCGTCAAGGCCCTGAAAATAGATAATTTTATATTACTTTGTAATACCACGAATTTTTCTAGTTGTTACAGAAATAATATTACTTATTATGTTTAAACATAGATTATACCCGTGACATATATATGCGGTTACGATTACAATCACAAGAGACGTCAATAGCGTCTTTAGTAACTAATATTGCTAATTCAAATCAATCAATCGATATTTATCGATTTATTAAACTGGCGTACGGTGTAAATATTAATTTTCATAATGCAAATATTCACAAAATATCACAAAGCAAATCGAAATTATCTCCAGACAAAGATGATAAAAATAACAATAATTTCTAGATATTTTACTCACATTTTCCAATCAATCAATCGATATTCATCGGATTTATCAAACTATCGTACATTAACAATGCCAAAATATCCACAAAATTCACAAAATAAATAGAAATTAAATAGCTCAATAAAAATCACAGGACAGCGAAACGTCAAACGGCAAACCTGGTAACTTGTGTTGCCAACTAAAGAAATGTAAAAATCACTAAATGAACAATATTCAGTAATTTTCAAACTATCGTTCGGTGTAAATATTTATTTTAACCCTTAACTGGTACGGTCAAAATTTATCGCATAACTGGTATGGTGTGGGTCAAAACGCCGCCTATTTTTTTTTATAGGCAATTTTATTTTTTTTCTTTCCATACTAACATAGGTTGTCTTTATATGTCTCTTCAACTATTTAATCCATAAATTATTACAAAAATACAAATCTTACAAATAAAAATATATATTTCTTTCAAAACAATATAAAATTAAACATATCTTTTCCACAAAGAAAAAAAAATGAATATTCTCATTCCATTAAAAAAATATTTATAGAATACTTAAAACTAGTAATAAACTTTCAAAAAGTTGCAAAAACAGATGAAAAAAGTTCAAAATAAAAAAAATCACATCACTTAGTTTTGACGCAAATTTTCAGCACAACGTTTGCAGATCCTTATTGTACATCCAGCGCATATCGGTTTTTTACAATCTCTACATAGTTGAAATGTTTTTCTATTCATTTTAGATGGACATATATAACATCTTTTTCTAGTTTTTAATGCTAGAACATTTTTATCTTCTGGTGTTCCTTTTGATGGAACTTCTTTTTTTAATATACGACCTATTGTGCATCGAAGTTCCGTGGGTAGTTTATTATTATAAAGTCTTCGCATTAATTGAGGCATAACAAGTTGAAGAGATAAGTTCTTTAAGAATGTAAGTCTATTATCCCTTTCACATTTTCTAGAATACCATAGAACATGTGCGTTTATTCCGCTAATATTCAGAATAGCTCCAAAGAGAGCCATTGGCCATCTGCGAGTTCGCCTACCGACAGAATAGTTAGCACATTTCTGGTCTAAGGCGTCGACTCCTCCTTTGGTCTGATTATATTTTACAATTATCTCCGGTTTGCCAGACTCCGGATCTGTATCGTCAGAGTGATGCATACTTGATACCAATACCACAGCTTTATTTCTTTTTGGCACATATGAAACCAGGGTCATATCTTTTACAAACCCATACTGTGATGTTCCGACAGTTTTACAGCGATTTGGTAAAAATTCTGAGGGAATGTCTTTCTGAGATTTCCTCATAGTTCCAATATATGTAAGTCCTTTATTTTTTAACTCAATTACAAGTGGGACTGAAGAAAACCAGTTGTCAGCAGTAATGTTTCTATTACTCCTTTCAATTGGTTTCACGAGCCGTAAAACAGCTTGTGTTGGCTTGGAGAAATTTTTCAGTTCATCGGGCAAACCAATTCCATCACTGTCTTTGCCACAATATACATACCCGTTATAGAAATAATGTGTGGTAACATCTGCTAAGACCATTACTTTCAAGCCGTATTTGGCAGGTTTGTTGGGCAAGTACATCTTGTATTTGCATCTACCCCTGAAAGGTACTAACATTTCATCTATACACAAAAAATCACCTGGCGTAAATGATTTTTGTGAATTTTTTACAAGCTCTGTGAAAAAATAGGAAATAGGAGCGAGAGGATCTGTGACAAACTTTTCATTTCTATCATGAGCATTATCAAATCTCAGACAGGATAATAAAAACAAGAACCGCTTCACACTGATAGTCGCACGGCAAATATCACGACCTGTTCCGTCTGTTGAAAATAAAGATGTGGCATCTTCGTGACCCGATTTGAACGCGCCAGTAAAATATAAAAGTCCAATGAATGATTTCAGTTCTATCATGTCAAGATCTTGAATGATGTGCTTACTTTGTACAGAATAATTTGGTCTTTCAGCTTGGATTTTGGCATTGGTGTGCAGTAAAAGTTCTGTGAGCATTTCTTCGGTGAATATGCAATTCCAAAAAGCTTCTTCAGTAGCAGTTTCTGACAACACGCGTGCATTACCAATACATCCTGGTAATTTTGTAACAAGATTGTGTGCTGGTGTCCGAACAGCTCGAGTAGGAGCTAATTTTGACCATTTGAACCTATTTCCTTTTCCATAATAAGCTTGCGTGTTACGAGCTCTCTCTGTTTCCATTTCCTCATCTTCTGCTCCCGACATTTCACTCTCAGAATCATGGTTACTTTGTTCGTATTCCGCGTCTGATTCTTCTAAGTCTGAACGGTCGTCGACTTCATCTAATTCCCTCAGCCATTCAGTAACAACTTGTTCAAAATCAGGACTATCAAATGCTATTTTGTTAATATTTGACGATCCGGCAACGTCCATTTCAAATAAAATAATATATACAATTATTTTTAACAACTTCGTTAAACTAAAAACAACAAATATATGCATAAACACAAAAATATTATCACAGGTGATCAAATCAAACATACCTATTTTAGTTACACAACTGGTATGGTACGGGTCAAAATGACCGGCAACGTTATTTACGACTTTACGCAGAGAAGCTACAATCAGCACTAATCATAAAACGATAGTGTATGATATACTAGGAAGGTATTGGGTGGGGCAGGTCCGTTGCGATCAGCAGAGAGACACAAACAATAATAATGCATCAATAGCGGCGATTTGACCCGTACCATACCAGTTAAGGGTTAATAATGCCAAATATCAACAAAATGCACAAAATAAATCAAAACTATATTATCCTAAGATAAAGACAATAAAATAAAAATCATAACAGATGTCAAAAATGTTTTTATATAGTAACTAACTTTATAATTTATACAATTTTGAACAAAGTTCAATTGTAGATTTGTGAAATTGTTCAAACAAATATTTCAGTTTCAGTTCTGCAATTGATTATCTCTGTTCGGAAGGTCATATCTTTACTACAGTTGATGCCGATCATTTCATGATTACGAATTCTTTAATTTAATTTAATTTTTTTAAATATTTCATTAATGTTTACATACATGTATAAATAGGTACAAATTCCAGTTAAGTTTAAATTAAAAATCCAGTGTTTTTCAATAAATCATAGTTAAGTTATTCTTATGAAAATATAATTTTGTAAATGATAAAAATACATTGTAGTTTTTTTTAATAATTAAAACATAAACGAAAAACAATTAATAAATTATATACATTTTTAATAAATCGGACCATCACCTAAATTATCATCTTCATCCTCGTATGCTTCGTCATTATCGAAATAATTATTTACATACTCTGTTTCTTCATCCATTTCCTCATCCTGTTCTCCATCGCCTGGTAATTGTGAAACAGATTATTAGATAATAGTATTATTATTCAACTAATTTACGTTTTAAATATTAATAATAAAGTATATAATTACTAATTAATAATGTTTTTAGAATACATCTCATTAGATGGTTGAAAAAGTCTTGAATATTAATAAAAAACAAAATATTGTTTCGTACCAAAAATTTCATAGTTCCTTTTAATGCAGTTTTCTTTTCAAACCCAGTTCATTTCGTTTATTAATTTTATTCATGGCATTTTTGGACGTTGACCATCTTCATCGGGTTCTATTACAGGCGGAAGATCTAATTCCTTGTAAATAATTAGTAAGAATTTTACTTGTGATATTAATTTTAATTAGTTGAGCCTGTAATTTGTGGACTCGTCTTTGAAAAAAAAAACAACATTGGTCCGTTGTCCAAACTCCCAGGCCAGCACTCGAAACATTTTTTAGTTCAAAAAAAAGTAAATAAAAAGTTTTAATTCCGTAGTTTCAGGAAAGCTTAGAATGACTGTTTGACAGAAAAACCAATATATATACAGGTTTTTCAAACCGATATTTAATTGATTTATCAATTAATATGCTTTGATTTGCCTCGATTGATTGGATATTTAATAAATCTTCGTTTTAGATCTGTAAATGAAATTTTGCAGATTAGCTGTGGCACAAATAACGAAGTAATATCAATATAAATATCTTAATAATAAAGTAAATAACCATTAATACCAAGGTAAATAGCCTTTAATCAGAGTTATCAGTTGTATTTGACATGCGAGGTTAATTGTGCAATCGGGTCAACTAAATAATAACGTAATAAGAATAAAATCACATGCTTAACTACGTGTTTAAGTTATCAAAACACCCATTTAATTATCTTTTTATTAACTTTATGCAAGCACTAGATCTTGATAAAACGAAATAAAAGGTTCCAGTTTTCGGTACACGATTATCAATCACCACTAAATTATCATCCAAATTCAATTTCAATTCACTGATTTCGGAAAGCTTTGTGGCTGTTAACATTCGTGACAAAAGCGCTTCTGTTCGGGGGAAAAAATAAATACTATTTGATATTGTAGGAGTAATTGATGCACTATACGTACCCAGTTTATCATTTTTCTCCCGTAAATCAATCAGTTGTGTCTCAAATATTGTGAATAATACGACAAATATATGATAACAACGATTAGAAAGTAACTTAACCTCCATACATGCTTGATTGAGATTTTTATATTACATTTGGTATTATCGTTATATACTTAATAAAACGAATATAATTTTAATTAAAGTTAGTTTAATAAGGAATTGATTGGGCATACTCAAAATGAATGCAATATTGTGGTCCTTTGTAAATATAAATTTACTGAAATGCTCAACTGTCAGATGCCATAGTACTCAAATGTTCAAGGTTAGTGTAGAGGGCAGTGGAACATAATAAATTAATTATTTTATTATAGCATTTTATAATTATTACATGAAACCTTTACCATAAATATTTAATAATAAAATATAAATTATGTAAGTGTTAATTACAGAGAATTTTTGAGGTAGAAATACGAAAAGAGAGTTTTTCTAGTAAAATTTCACTTCGATTTTTCCCCTGTAATTTCGCTATTATTTTTTTACAGTTTAGTAAAAAAAAAACAAATTAATAATTGTCAAAAGAAAATTTTTTGTGCTTGAATCGCGTGTTATAATTAATTCTACTGTTATTAAATTCTACAATTTTGAACAAAGTTCAATTGTGCATTTGTGAAATTGTCGAGCGGTAAACCACTTGTGAAAATTTGGTGCACAAATTTATTAAAATCCTGATAAAATCCATAAAATTATAGCTAAAATCATATAAAATCTTTACAATCGCTCTTAAAATCATGTAATATCCTTACAATTTCACTTAAAATCATATAAAATCCTTACAAACTTGCTTACCGAGGGAATTTACTAACACAAGAATTAAAATTCCTAAAACTAATTCCTCTAAAAATGATTCCACCCCCGTTTTTCTATTGGTAGAGGCTAGAGAAATTAGCCAACTAGCAGCAAAAGGAAACTATCAAAGTGCTTGTTCGAAACATTTTACTTACACGCATCGCAGCTTGGAACATTCCAAACAAATAATGATCAATCATCCGAATCAGTATTTCGACGAGAGTCAAAAGTTATTGAAGCAAACAAATACGGAAAAACGTTCATCTCCATTGGATACTGATGATGATGATTCAATTTTCAGCGGTATCTTTGATGTATAAATATAAATAATATTATAATGATGATATAAATATACATATAAAGGGCCATCTGTGATTTAGGGCACTCAGAGTTTTTTTAGTTTATGAATAAATACTTTATTGGTTTATTATGCAACTGTAATTTTTGTTTGTTTGTTTATTTTGTTAATGTAATTTTATAATAATAATATTTTAGGTAAAGTTTGTTTAAAAAATATACTATTTTATTATTATTTTACATAAATAACTTTATAGTTATATAAACTTAGATCATATAACTTTTTTCGTTATAAGAATTAAACAAATATCACAAAACTCATTATCAAAAACAAGTTTATATTTCACAATAATAAGTAGTAAATAATACAAGAATATATAAAGAAAGAAAATATATATTTAAAAAAATAAAAAAGTAAACATATCACATAAAAAATCACAAATTAAAATTTTATATATATATAAAAAAAAAGAAAAATCTATTCTAAGTTATCAGACTTGGTCTAGCTTCAATAAGATACCATTTTGGAGGATCTTTTAGATCACTAAAATTTTCCGCTAATTTGCGACATTTTAAATCAAAATGATGAATATTATTATAATTAAACGCATCAAGATAATATTGTAATGCCGCTGTACATCTACTTCTATCACTTTTTTCCTCCTTTAAACAAAAACAAATAAACAATATTTGTAGATATAATTATAAAAAATACTCCTACCAAACAAAATCCATAAGTATCATGAGAGAATGAGCTCAATTTACTCATACGTTGTTTCCAACAATTCCATTTTGCTTCAGAGAAATTTAATAATACTCGTAATATTTTTTCGTCTTTAGTTATTATCTCAGCAATACCAGTTGCATCTGTTACAATTAAGCTGGAAATTTTAATAATTATACGTAACAAAATTGTGTTTTATAAATAATAATAATAGCTTTGTTCGCGAAACACATCCCGAACTAGTTCCGAACAAGTACGCATGCAAAATGTAAATTTGATCGTTCGCGGTAAGAAAATTACATGTTCTGAACAAAAAGTTCTGCGTTCGCGGAACACAATTATTTCATTCGGAATTAGTTACGAACGTATTCAACCCATCCCAGGATTTTATCAAGAATTTCTGTTTACCAGCAATAGTTTACACGTCAATTTCGAACGTTTTATGTTAGATTTGTGTTTGAAAAGGACAAGTTATTTACTAATAAACAAGAACAGCTGATATCTAAAATGAAATTTGTCAAATATCGGGATTGGCAAAGCGCACTCTATGATTGAACTATTTAATTAAAAGTAATGTTCATTTAAAGTTCGCGGAAATATATTAAAATCCTGAATAAATTCAGAATCGGACGTGCGCATTGAATTGATCCTAAAGACATTCAGAACAGGTTCCGAATTAATTCGGAATTGCTACCGCGAACAAAGCTAATAATAATAGAAAACTTACACAAGCATAATATCAATTGAGAAATCATTTCGATCACAACAAGAAATCTGCATCAACTCCTTCATTTGACTACAAGTTTTACAACATAGTCTTATCTTAATAGATTTTACTTTTATCTGCTGCGTTGGGCCCCAACAAACACAATTTTTCGGCAAGTATCTTCCGCTTCCTAAATAAAACATAGGACCGCCCCAATTTCCAATTTCTTCCGGACAAGTATTAAATCGCATAATCGGCTCATAGGAAATCGGTCTGAGTGCGCTGATAAACACAGGTTTAAAATATTTGCATTTGCTGGGCAAAACATTTAAAATCGCAACTCGCATTCCAGGAATTAAGCCAAAAGGGCATTGCAACAAATCCCAATTATGTAGATAAATCGATACTTGTGTAGGAGGACAAATCGATTTATTTTGATTGCTTAGATAGGTAGTTTCGTCTTGATTTTCGGTGTCGAACTCTTTTTCTGGTAGCATTGCTGAGTCTCGTAAAATTAATACGTGAACTTGTTTACCTGATAATGAAAAACAAGATATTGAACCATTCGAATTAACCCTTTCAGGCCTAGAAGTATTTCTATGGAACCACAAATAAAAGTTTTTTTATATTTTCTTTGACTGTAATTTTTTTTTCTTCTTCCATAAAAAAAATAATATTACGTAAATTATCACAAAGTAAAATTACAAAAATGTTGTTATTTTACTGTTAAAAGCTATATAATATAAATTTAGTTACATTTTTACAGTGGTTATTATTATTCAGAAAAATCTATTCCGTTCCGAAAGGGTTAAGGCCATTTCAACGCAAACAAAAGGCTATATCCAGGCAGGTGGTGGGAATACAAAGAAGGATAATTTTACATTCGATTTATTCGTTTAATACTACATATTTATGGTAACTAATTATTCGAAAAATTACCTAATTTATGTACAATTAATAATTTAATAACAATTTTTAGATATTTACAGAATTAGCATATAAAAAAAATTAATCAAATATATTTTCTTTGTTAATTATTATTTTGATTGCCAAAAAATATATATGTTGTTAATTGTTATTATAGTACTTATGTATTAATTTCAGAATTTATTTATGTGCAGTTTATTTGTAAAAAAATAATTTTCATCATTTTCCTTGAAAAATGCGATTTTCTCTTATCTCACACATGTTTTTTATTTGAAAACAAATATGATTAATCTTTATTATAATTAACAATACATATATTTTTAGCAATCAAAATAATAATAAACAAAGAAAATATTGACAATTATATATTTGATTAATTTTTTTTTATATGCTAATTCTGTCTGAATATAAAAATAGTTATTAAATTATGAATTGTACATAAATTAGCTAATTTTTCTAATAATTAGTTACCATAAATATGTAGTATTAAACAAATAAATCGAATGTAAAATTAGCCTTTTTTTATATTCCCACCACCTGCCTGAATAATAGCCTTTTGTTTGCCTTGAAATGGCCTTAAATATAAAACAAGTAAATACCCGGTGTTCCAAATGCTGGATTTGAGGTAGTTTCCGTTTGGCCGGAATACGGTTCAACAAAATATTTTTGAACCAGAATGCCTTGAAACGAAACTAGTTTTGAGGTTTGTTTATTTTGTTGTTTTAAATAATCATGCGCCTCTGCAATTGTGAGCAATCTATCATCATCTTCTGTTGAATCGGAACCGGATTTCTTATTTGAATTCAGTTGAATGCGAGCGTTATCGGGCAACGTAAATATTGGTAATCGACGGTTTTCAAAATTGTACTTGTATTCACTTTCTCTATTAAATACAATAATATTTATAAAAGATTAGAAAATGATCTACTGTGGCAAAATTTAAATAAAAATAATATTATAAAAAATCCCAAAACCACACTCAAATTAAAATAAAGCTAAATACGTATTTCGGAAGCTAAGCTTCCATCTTCAGTAGCTAAATAAAATCTACAAAAATCTTGCCTGTGATCCAAAGTACATAAACACTGAAGCACTTGTCGAAAATCACTGATTTGTAGATTTTATTTAGCTACTGAAGATGGAAGCTTAGCTTCCGAAATACGTATTTAGCTTTATTTTAATTTAAGTGTGGTTTTGGGATTTTTTTATAATATTATTTTAATACAATAATATTTCTTTAATAAATAATAGCCATATATTTTCATTTAACTTTAAAGTATGTATCAGAATTCTACTAATTTGCGAAAAATTAAGTTACGCAATCATAGAAAAAAATTATAATTTAATTTTCAATAAATCATTCAAACTAATACATTGTTAAGTATATACAACATATTGTCAATTATTAATATAAATTTCAACAAATTATCTAAATTATTGGATGGGCTTTTCGAGGAACTTATTAATAAGATACAATCTTAATTATTTATAAAATATATTGAAACGTCCAATATATTTTTTAAATAATTAAGAATTTATCTTATTAATAAGTTCCTTAAAAGTCCATCCAATAATATATTACCAAAGGAACACCGTTGAAAAACAAATTATCTAACAAAGATTTTATTTGAAATTAAAAAAAACTTACAGATTTCGAAAGTTGCTGATAAATTGTCGATTAGTTGAAATAATATCGCATATGTCTTGTCTATTTAAAGCTGGATAATTTAAAAGGTGTTTTCCAATCAGTCGTATGAAAAAGCTGGGCTTAGAATTGTCTTCATCGACATTATTACAGATCAAAAAGCATTGAAATTGATTCTTTTTTATACTTAATTCGCATTTATGTAATATTTTAATCTTTACGATTTGTTCGTTCTCATTTTTATTTATAAACTTATTATATGCATTACTTTGAAGATTTAATATTTCAATATCTTTTATATTTATATATAAATAATTCATTCTACAATAATTTTTATTATACTCCTCGAAAACGTGATACTTTTTGATTAAAACAAAATGATCTAAGCAAGCCCGCATTTGTTCGGAAAAATTACTTGTATCATTTGGAACAATAATACAAACGATAAAATATTGCGAATCTTGAAGAACAACAAATCCAAATTTTGTAGAAATCTGTAAATGGCCCACTAAGTAATCCTCGGTTAATTTATTCGTATATACACCGAAATTCCACACTAATGTGTCACATGTAGATGGTAATGTGCGATCAATCTTGAAACTAACTGGAAATTTTATATTATATTCTTTTAGTTCGGAATTTGCTTTTAACAAAATGGATACAATCCGGACGGTAATATCCTCACGAGTTACATTATTTGCTCGTAACGCTAACTGACAAAATTCCGGAGTAAATATTTTCAAAGAGTCATTTAATTTATTAAGACGTAGAAAATATAGTGGTCTTTTAATATTAAATTTATAAACTAATTCCATATAATAAAAGCATTCCTTTTCTCGCTTCTGTACATAATTATTGTTCCAAACGATATTAGATTGCTCAGTTAAAATTAAATGTCTTCTTGATCGAGAAAGTAAACCGTTGAAAATAGTAACTTGTTCATGTATACGTGGTAATCGGATATCATTATAAGATTTAAACTTGTGAACATAATGAACGGTAATAAGAGAATCTAATTCAAATTGGCATAACTTTGTATTATGTTTGGTTACAACGCCCTGGAATAAATTTAAATTTATTTATATATATATGTCAATTACAATAAAAGCGTTAATCTTACCTGATAATTAATTTTTCCGATCACATTTGTGTGATCGCGAACAAAAAATGTTAGATCCATTAGTTAGATTTGTATTTGCTGTTTGTTAGAATTTGACAATTTTTCTTCAACATCATTCTAAAACCGCTAAAACCTGGCATGAACTTGTCTAATAGCCCGTTCACACCAATCATTTGGTCAAATGAATATGACGAAAGAAGTTAGCTGCAATTTGTTTGTTATAAAAATCAGACAACTTCATAGGTTAAATTTTGTAACTTTCAAATTCATAACATGTATTGTGTCAGGTTTTTATTAAAATTAATTTATTTTATTTTAATTATAATATTTAATATATTTAACGATTAAAATAATAATAATAAATAAGTAAATTTATATTTAATATAACAGGATTTATAAGAAATGGCTCTAAATGTAATATTATATATATTATATTTTCATTCAATACTCATTCTTATATTAATATACATTAAGGGTTATTTTCGCTTGTAACTTTCTACATATGTGTATTTATTTTATATTTATTATATTTTTAATCCATACATCCCCCCCTATTAATTATAAATCATGTTTTTATCGCGTTTTTTGCATTTATATACATTTTTCTCGAGTTTTATTACCAAATAAAATAATTATAATAAATTTATTATTATCATATATTTAACATGGCTGATAGGAGATCAAAATGGCTGCTAGCTGTCAGTTGTGATATAAATTGAACGCGAAGTTGTTTCTCGTATATTTTATAGCATTTTATTACAAATTATGACAAGAAATATTCAATGAAATGATGAAAATAGATATTTATTTACGTATTTTTATTGGTGCTTGTTTAGAAATTACTTCTAAGTTGATTTAATTGCGTTAATAAAGTTTTGTGTCATTGCAAGTGTAAATGTTATAGCATTTTATTACCAAATTATGGCAATAAATATTCAATGAAATGATGAAAATAAACGTATATCTACGAGTTTTTATTGGTAAGTTTGCTAGAAATTGCTGTTAAGTTGATTTAACCGCGTAGTAAAATTGTGGTGTCATAGTCACGAATGTAAACAAACCAATTTTTAGATGTTTTATTATATTTTATCATATATATTCAGTTTTATTTGCGTAGATACGTCAAAGAAATTAGGTTAGTTTCATTGATGAAGAACGTAATTATATAATTTATTTGCCATTTAAAACATAAATAATAATAATAATAATTTAGTTTATTAATTATTGTTTGTATTTTCCATATCTTCTCTAGGGCATACAATCAGATATATCGAAGATGGATAGCGGAGATTATCGAGAGGGGGATGCGGGGTTTTGCCCCCGTACAAGGATCAGATCGGAATGATTTATTACAGATATCGAAGAGACACGGCACAGGACGCATACATTGTATTGGGTACGTAATTCATAATATATATTTATCGAATTATTATTTATATAAATTGTATTGTTTTTTCAGGCCGTTTGATAATGATATGGTGTCTTGGTGGAGATGGAGTGATTGTGTTTGAATTGTCCCAACGCCCCATCCTCGCAGCTCACTCAGTTATATTTGGACTCTGGTTTGAATTTGGAAGGATAATTCTTCAGCCCCCAAATTCTTTGGAAACGCGTTAAGAATGAATTAGTTATGGCGCGTCTAGCACAGCACTTTTTCAAACTGAGTAAGTCTGTGGAATTATGCTACTTTTACATAAATACAAAACGAATTTAGGTTAATTCTGTGTTAATATTTAATAATAATCGACCGTATTGAAAATATATATACCGGGTGTTAGTTCGTTAAGTTCGTATGGGCGTTTAACATGCAGTTTCGATAATTTTCGATATACTTCATTCTCGAGTAAAATTCGGAAAAATACTTAGAGTACTTTTCGATAGGGCATAAAAAGTTCTATAATTTGATTTTAGTTTTAATTTGCTAGCATGTGCCGTTTGGGCGCTAGAATTTTATTTGTGATTTTTTGGTTTTTATTTTTTTTCTCAAAAACTACGAGGTCTAGGAAAATAAGCATGATATGGAAAAATGCGGAATAATGAGTACGATAATAGAGTGAAGAAACCATTATTCTAGGATACATCGTTTAGTAGAAAAAAAATAAAAACTAAATTTTTGAAAATTTCTCAAGGTACCCTTGGAAATTTTTCAAAATTTGCTCAAACAAAATATGAAAAATACCAGTGAAATAGACAAAAAAAAATTGCTACATAATAGCTAAGTAAATAAATAATAATAATATAAATGATTTTTAAATAAGATCTTTTATATATTATATCGAAACGTCGAATAATACAGAAAAAACTTTTGTATTTTAAATTTTGTTATGCCAATTCCAATAATTTATCACAATAAAATTTATAGGAATTTAAATACTAAAAACAAATTAGTGCTTATACATTTATAATTATAATTAAACACCCCCAATTTATTTAATATTTTCATTCAAACGAACGCGTTTAATTAACACACTTAATTAACTAAGTTATACATTGGAAATAAATATTTATACTTTACGTGGCTTTAAATACACAAATACTAAGTAAAATAAAACTGCTCGTATGGTTCTAGTTCTGTATTAATATTTAATTAATAATTAATGTACGTCTTCAACAGAAAACACAAAATAATCAAATTTTTAAAATAGTAAAAAATATTTCTAGAATTTATTATATTTGAAATAAAATTATGTTTTAGCTTATAATTCCTGTATTATTAATTGTATTAAAGATGGTGGGAATACAAAAAATAATAATTTTACATTCGATTTATTCGTTTAATACTACGTATTTATGGTAACTAATTATTAGAAAAATTAGCTAATTTATGTACAATTAGTAATTTATTAACAATTTTTAGATATTTACAGAATTAGCATATAAAAAAATTATTCAAATATTAAATTGTCAATATTTTCTTTGTTTAAGCAAATAAAATAAAATATTACTGCCTATGTGCAATTAAGAATATAATAAAATAAAGGTAGATTAGTTCTAAATATATAAATATATTTTTTCTAATTATTTAAAAACTATTATAACTTTTGTTTTTCTGCCCTAAGATTTTTTGATCACGTATGCTTCATCAAGAAAACAGAGTTCTTCTTCAACTTGATTCCAAAGATTGGAGAATATATTGGATCTATACAATGCTATACGATGTATTCATCACGTTAAAAGGTATTTTACTGCTTTAACTTAGTTAAAAAGTTTTTCCGGAGGCATGTTAAGGTTCCCTATATAATCCGATTTGGGGCAAAACAAATCTGACAAAGTTTAGAAACTTTTTTGTCGAAAAGTATAATAGATATTAAGCCGCGGTTTTTTTTGGATGAAAGAGGAGATTTTGATCTTATTTTCGTGAATTTTTTTTGTTTATTTTGGTTAAAAATTAGATATGAATTTTCAGGTATGCACTGTTTTGGAGCAGAAAAAAAAGTGTTATAATTTTGACAATTTCCAACAAAAGTATAAATAAAAATTGCCCACAATAGCTCAATGTCCATTCTTTCACCTCCAAAAAACTGCGAATTAATACCTTTTATAGTTCTGTAGAAAAAATTCATAAAAAATCATAATTTTTGTCAGATTTGCGGCAATTTGTAGAATTTTGCAGATTTTCGCAAAAAGTGTTAGAATATGGACATTTTCCAACAAAAGTATAAATAAAAAATCCTTAAAATAGCTACAGATCTATTCTTTCAGCCCTAACAAACCGCGTTTAAATACCATCTATAGTTTTGCAGAAAAAAAATTATAATTTTGTCGGATTTATTGCACATTTATTCGTTTTGAAAATTTTTAGAAAAACTGTTATAACTTTGTCAATTTTCAACAAAAATTAAAATAAAAATTGTTCAAAATAGATCAATATTTATTCTTTCACCTGCAAAAAACCGATATTCAATATCTTTAATTGTTTCAGAGAAAAAAATTCATAAAAATTTCGGATTTTTCTTATTAATAAATACAATTACGGAAAAATCTCTTTTTTTTTTAACTCTATGTTTTAACAGCTTTTATTTTGCTCTAAAACGAAGCTAAAATCAATAATCTACTAATCCTAATTGATTTTTACCATCAGTATATTAATTTTATATTTCTTTTTGTTATCCAATTTTATACTTTTAATATATATTTCCAATGATCAATAAACGATTTCTCCAAAGCAAAACAAATAACTTTATAAACTGCATTTTGTTATAGAATATTTTGTTTTTATATAATTCTTACATAAGTTCTACTTAAGTTCTATATTAAATAGTGTAGTTAATTAGAATATTTTGTTAGTCCAATTAAGTATGATGTATTTATATAATCTATTTTGTTTGTGTCGGGTTAATATGCAGAAATTCTGTTTCTGTGTTTTCTTTTTTTATATTTAAGTACTATGCGTGGACGTCCGATGAGTAGTTGGAGAGGTATGATTGAGAGTGTTTTGCGTGAGCGAAAGTTTCCAAGTAGTAGGAATAAAAGAGCATGTATTTGAGGAATTATGAATGTGGATGAAGCAAAGGTTGCTTGTTTGGATAGGAATGTTTGGAGGCGACTGATTTCGGAATGATGAAAA
The DNA here is from genome assembly GCA_963966155.1 of Clivina fossor. NCBI lineage: Eukaryota > Metazoa > Arthropoda > Insecta > Coleoptera > Carabidae > Clivina > Clivina fossor. The sequence continues at coordinate 21,061,435 of OZ014561.1, read as the reverse complement.
GAGTTTGTGCCACACCCTTTTGGGTACATGGTGTGATTGTGTATGTATGTACACATGTAATTTTCTAAATTAATTGTTCTATTTATCTATTGTGATCTTGTAGTAAAATATTTGTTTCTTAGTTAATACGTAACTCGTAGCTTGCTTGGTTTGTGTCATACATTGTTTTTTTTTTCTTCTTTGGTACACTCTAAATGAAATAAATAATGTAATAAAATATAAGCTTATTTACTTATAAATTGATAGAATAATATTAATAATTTATTAATTAAAAGTGTTTAATAATATAATTTATTATTCGAAACTTATATAATTCCGAAATTAATTACAAAATTTTTTTTATACAAAACTAATAAAAATAAGAAACGAAAGATTCTATTACATAAATAATAGTAACCTAACCTAACCTAATCTACTATTATTAGATAATTAATAAACCAATAAATATTGCGATTAGAATTTATAATAAATGAAAAATTAAAGTCTAATTTTGAAACAAATCGCTAGGTTCATCGTAGAATAATGGTTTCTTTACTCAATTATAGTACACATTATTCCGCATTTTTCCATATTATTTTCCTACACCTCCATAGTTTTTAAGAAAAAAAATAAAAACCAAAAAATCCAAAAAAAAATCCAGCGCCCAAACGACACATGCTAGTAAATTAAAACTAAAACCAAATTATAGAACTTTTTATGTCCTATCGAAAAGTACTCTAAGTATTTTTCCGAAAGAAGTATATCGCTAATTATCGAAACTGCATGTTAAACGACCATACGAACTTGCTGAACGAACACCCGGTGTATATATATATATTAATACAGAACTTTAATTCCAAAGCAAGTTTTATTATAATATAATGAGTTCCGAAAGATTTTTTTAACTTAAATTAATTAATTAATTAATTTTTTTTTATTGTATTTTTTGATGGACATTAAAATAACAGAAAAAATGTTAATTTACATCGACGGATGTTAACAAAAAGTATGTAGAGAATATCATTTTCATAACATCTTGCAACCTTGAAGAATAACAGCGCTGTTAATGCTAACATTTCTAATAATTACTCAAGAATATTGAGATTTTATATTTTTCCCAAAATTTCACAAGATACTCAGTCATTGAATCGGCTGTTAATCGGCTAACATTTCTGTTCAGAATGAGGGCAATTTAATTTAAAACTCATGTGTTTGGTAATTGTGAAATAAAGATTGATTATATTTAAATTCCAAAAATATAACACTAATTAGCGATAATTACATAAAGGGTTGTTAAATTTTAACAACGTTGTTAAAAAAATAACAACGTTAAAAACGAATTTAAAACATATTTAGTCTGATGATAATCTCGCTGTCGAAACTGCAGTAACAAAAGAAATTGTTTTTATTAAATCTGTGATATTTGTTTACAAAGTAATTGTTTGTTTCTATTTGAATTTAAAACAGGTTTTAACAAACTGTTAAATTTTAACAGCGTGGTTAACGTTAGTTCACACGGTTGCAGTTGCTATATTCAGACACGTAGCTCAAATATAAAACATGTTGAAGTTAATATTGAATTTATTCGTTTAATATATTGTAACTGACTGTTCGGAAAATTACATAATCAATGTTGAATTAATAATTCAATAATAAATTTAATATTGTTAATTGATTTATAGAAAATAAAAAATAGTATATTTTCTAACTGGCTCTATTTTCTACAAAAACGATAATTAATGTACCGAAAAAATACCTGAGATATAATATCCTATGTAGAATAATATATATTTTTTTGAATTTTTTCGTATTTGTAATTTGGCCAAAAAAATCAAAAAATATGTTGTTTTTTTTTTGAAAAAAAATTTTTTTTTTCTATAAAATACAAAAAATCTAAATAATATATATTATTCTACATAAGATATTATATCTCAGGTATTTTTTCGATACCTTTAAGATCGGCTTGATAGAAAATAGAGCCAGTTAAAAAATATACTATTTTTTATTTTCTATAAATCAATTAATAATATTAAATTTATTATTGAATTATTAATTGAACATTGATTATGTAATTTTCAGAACAGTCAGTTACAAGAAATAAGTTGTATTAAACGAATAAATTCAATATTAACTTCAACATGTTTTGTATTTGAGCTACCTGTCTGAATATAGCAATAACAAACGTGTGAATTGACGTTAATTTTTTTCTACTAAACGATTCATCGTAGAATAATGGTTTCTTTACTCAATTATAGTACACATTATTCCGCATTTTTCCATATCATGCTTATTTTCTTACACCTCATAGTTTTTGTGAAAAAAAATAAAAACCAAAAAATCAAAAAAAAAATCTAGCACCCAAACGGCACATGCTAGCAAATTAAAACTAAAACCAAATTATAGAACTTTTTATGTCCTATCGAAAAGTATTCTAAGTATTTTTCCGAATTTAACTCGAGAAATAAGTATATCGCAAATTATCGAAACTGCATGTTAAACGCCCATACGAACTTGATGAACAAACACCCGGTATATATATATATATATATATATATATATATATATATATATATATATATATAAATACAGAAACTTTAATTCCAAAGCAAGTTTTATTTTAATATAATGAGTTGCGAAAGATTTTTTAACTAATATTTTTATAATCATTTGAGTAATTTTAATTAAATTATCACATAAAAATAATATTATAAAAAATTCCAAATCCACACTTAAATTAAAATAAAGCTAAATACGTATTTCGGAAGCTAAGCTTCCATCTTCAGTAGCTAAATAAAATCTACAAAAATCTTACCTGTGATCCAAAGTACATAAACACTTAAGCACTTTGGATCACAGGTAAGAATTTTGTAGATTTTATTTAGCTACTGAAGATGGAAGCTTAGCTTCCGAAATACGTATTTAGCTTGATTTTAATTTAAGTGTGCTTTTGGGATTTTTTATAATATTATTTTTATTTAAATTTCGCCACAGTAGATATCATTTTCTAATCTTTTAAATTATCACATAACTGGAAATAAACACACACACTGTAAATAAAAATCAATGTAAATATACACATTGATAGTCGTAGTAATTTTACTATGTTTTTTTGGTTGCAATTTTAATAAATTATTTCTCAAATTTACCGAAAAAAAATTCTCGATCTAAAAAAAATGATCGACTAAATTTATGAATTTTACGACGTTTCAACGAAACTTGTTGTTTATTTATTTTAATGTTCATTGATAAATTTTGATTTAATAAAGACACGAGCGTTTAGATTCGTCGAAACGTCCTGTTTTCTATATAAATAATTAAACAGAATCTCTAATCTTAAAATAGTGAAATATTTTTTTTGTTTTTTAATTTTTATCGAACTTTACCCTTTAATAATAATTAATATAGTAAAAAATCTTTCAGAAGTCAATTATTATATATTAAAATAAAACTACTTTAGGTTCGTATAGTTCTGTATTAATAATCAACGTATGCTCCAACAACGTACGTCGTAAATAAACACAACATAGAAACATAGTTACTAGGAGACTTAAGGCCATTTCAAGGCAAATAAAAGGCTATATTCAGCCAGGTGGTGGGAATACAAAAATGAATAATTTTACATTCGATTTATTCGTTTAATACTTTATATTTATGGTAACTAATTATTAGAAAAATTAGCTAATTTATGTACAATTCATAATTTAATAACAATTTTTATTGATTCAGACAGAATTAGCATATAAAAAAAATTAATCAAATATTTATTTGTCAATATTTTCTTTGTTTATTATTATTTTGATTTCCAAAAAATATATATGTTGTTAATTGTTATTATAGTACTTATGTATTAATTTCAGAATTTATTTATGTGTAGTTTATTTGTAAAAAAATAATTTTCATCATTTTCCTTGAAAAATGCGATTTTCTCTTATCTCACACATGTTTTTTATTTGAAAAAAAAAAAAAAATATGATTAATCTTTATTATAATTAACAACACATATATTTTTGGAAATCAAAATAATAATAAACAAAGAAAATATTGACAATTAAATATTTGATTAATTTTTTTTATATGTTAATTCTGTCTGAATATAAAAATTGTTATTAAATTATTAATTGTACATAAATTAGCTAATTTTTCTAATAATTCGTTACCATAAATATAAAATATTAAACGAATAAATCGAATGTAAAATTATTCATTTTTGGATTTTGGAAATAAATATTAAATATTTCAGCGATTAATAATTGATACAGTAATAATTAATTTATTAACAAAGAACTAATTAAACATTTAGTTATAATTTTAAAATAAAGGCAAAATCCAATTACATTTTTTCTTTAATTAAATTATAACTATTGATTTAATTAGTTCTTTGTTAAAAAATCAAAGGCGAATAATGCACACTTAAATATTTACTGTATAATTTAAAATTTAACTTCCAGTTAATTTGAAACATCGTTACAAATTTCGTTATCTGATGCACAAGACACGTATGTGTTGAGTAAAGTCGATATTATTTAATAAATATTAATACAGAACTAGCCAACTTTAAGCCGATTTAATTTATAATATAATGAGTTCTGAAAGATTTTCTTACTTATGTTATATATAATTATTTCAGTAAATTTTGATTTAAAAAATAGTAAAATATTTTGCTAGATTTTAGATTCTGTTTAATTATTTTATTTTATAATAAAAATGCTACGTTTTGACGAAACTTGTTGTTATCTATTTTAAGGTCCATTTTGATTTCATAAAGACACGAGCGTTTAGATTCGTCGAAACGTTTTGGTTTTTTTTTATATAAATAATTAAACAGAGAATCTCTAATATTGAAAACAATTTTTATTTGAATACGAATGAGTTTTGGAAAAATATTTTACAATATTAAATAGTTTTTTTTTGTTTATCAATTTTATCGAACTTTAATAATAATAATAATTAATATAGTTAAAAAAAATCTTTTAGAAGTCATTAAATTAAAATAAAACTACTTTAGGTTCTAGTTCAACGTACGTCGTAAATAAACACAACATAGAAACAAGTTACCTAGACCTTAACAAAATAAGTAAAAAATATTTATACAATTAATTAATTTAGTTACTTGGTATTTTGGGATCTATGATAAATATTTCTCTTCTTGAAGACGTACGTTTTGAATATATGTCGATTATATTTAATATAAATATTAATACATAACTTTAAAGCCCCCTCTTAAATTTAATTTGTAATTTTTAATGATAATAAGTTCCCAGGAAAATTTTTTTCGCTATTATACATTATTACATTATTGTTAATTCCAAAACTGTTTTAATTTTCAGTTTGTCAATACAACCACTACCCCCCCCCCCCATGTTTTGAATTGTGGTTTTTATTGCGTTTTTCGCAAGAACTCGGCGAAATTGTGTTGAAGCTGAAATCGCTGAGATGGACAAGCAAGCCACAAACCAAAAATGCAATTAATATTAAAACCATTGAAGGAATGCACAAGCAATTTTATGTCCGAATTAAGGAACCGTGTTCGATGATAGGAATGAATGTGCGCCTTTTCTGGGTTGGAGGAGGTGTCCAGGAATTATTAGAAGGAGATTCTTTACAAGGAAGCTGGAGAGGAAAGGGTTAAAGAACTATTGGTAAGAAAATATGTCATGGTTTATTATTGATTTAATATTTAATCCCCATTCTATAGAAAATAGTATTTATATTAAAAGCTTTTACTATAATGAATTAAGGGTGGTAATACAGTGGATGATCGGTTAACGAATACAGTTCGAACTGCGAACAATCGGACAACGAATACTTAAGATTTTTGTGTTCCGGACAACAAACATATATATTTCGTATAACAAACTTTTCTTACAAAATAAATAAATTAAAATAAAAATATTAGAAAATCTGGCAATATTATGAGAGGATGATGATTCTGTGTTCGGACAACAAACATATATGTTTCGTATAACGAACTTTTCTTACAAAAACAAATAAATTAAAATGAAAATATTAGAATATCTGGCAACCAATTTTTTTGTTTTTGTTGTTTTTTTTTTCAAAAACTATGCGGTCTAAAAATACAAAACATGGTATAGTAAAATGTGGAATAATGAGTACTATAATTGAGTAAAAGAATCATTATTCTACGATATATAGTTTAGAAGAAAAAAATTAAGAAGTTTTTTCAAAATTTTCTCAAGGGAGGTATCCTGTGTTAGCAACGTTGCTAAAACGCGTAGCAACATATTCTTATGTTGTTACTGGAATTTGAGAAGTAAATTAATTCTAATAATTCTAATTCTAATTGTTTTGTTACAGGGAATTATTTAAACTAAAGATTTAAACCAAATTACGCGAAAAGTTACATCATTCAGAATTATATAGTTTATAAAGGTAAGATAATTTCAAGTTTTATTTATTGGATTTATTTCTAACTAAATATAGTTTTAACAATGTTTAAAAGATCCATTGTTTATCCGATTTGGTTGTTATTTATTTTATAAATACAATTTTTTATTATATTCAAATATATTTTGAAAAAACATTTCTTCCGATTCTATTTATCTCTAGTTAAAACTGAAGTTTATAGTTAATTTACTTTCTCGAAATTGTGTTAAATTAATGCTAAAAAGATTGTTCAAATAAAATAAAGTTTCATCGTCCGAAAATCCAAGGATTAATTGAAGAAAATCTGAAGGTAATCGAATACAAAATTTTTTATTGTACTAAGTTTCCGTAATTTCGCTACATTTTTTTACAGTGTAGATTAGTTTGTTTTATAAATACAATACATAAATCCACAAATGTCTTGCACAGAAATTAATTAAATATTGTTTTATTGTTAATTTAAAAACATAATTAGTTCATAACTTAGCCTAAATTAGCTAAATAGCTTTTTTAATAAATAAATATTTAGAAATTGTGTAACATATCTCTTTTTTGGGACTTAAACTCTAGTTAAATTAACTCTTAACTATAATTTAATTTTGGTGGCATTAAAATATAGTTTAAATAATATTCCGATCATAAATTATGCGGAAATAATATTTATTTTTCAAGGTTTTTTCCACGCACTGAAACAAATTTGTAGATAGATTTCTCGCTTGCATCCACTAAACTCTAGATTAAATCTACACTTAAACTAAATATATCGACGATTAAATTTAAATCTTGTAGCATTAAAACATAATTCTAATCATATTCTGATCGTAAATTATCGAAATAATAGGTTATATCTAGATCATATCTCTTTTGATTACATTAATCTCTAGTTAAACTAAATATATCGCGATTAAAAACGGGGAATTAATTTAATCTTGTACTATTAAAGCATAATTTTAATAATATTCTAAAAAAAATAACTGACAGAGATCACATATTTATTTATCTGTAAATCTTTAGGTCTATTTGATTAAACTCTGGTTAAATATACAATTAAACTACACTACAATTAAATAAATCGACGATTAAATTTAATCTAGTGGGCATTAAAACGTAGATTTAATAATATTCTGTTAATTAAATTGTGTATTTTGTTGAACAGTGTTTGAGGTTTTGTAACACATAACTTTTTCTAATGAAATAAGATTTTTTTGGTTAAATAATTCAGTATTTAATACACAAATATTATTAATATATACATATTTATTTATATCGAACAACCAAATACTATAACTCTTGTATAGATTACATTTTTTGATCATATCCTTGGAATAAAATCTACGTGAAAATCATTAAAATTTTATCGGCCAGATCTCTGTCATTAGCCGCCAACTTATCTATATGTATATCTATCTGTTTTTTTAATATTTTTATTAATATATTTTACTATTTATTTATTATTAATATATACATATTTATTTAATATCGACAACCAAATACTATAACACTTCATACAACTTCATAGGTTAAATTTTTTAACTGTCAACTTAATTCATAACATGTATTGTGTCTGGTTTTTATTAAAATTAATTTATTTTATTTTAATTATAATATTTAATATATTTAACAATTAAAATAATAATAATAAATAAATTTATATTTAATATAACAGGATTTATTAGATACGTAACTTTTTAATAATATTTAGTTTATAAATAATAGTTCGCACGTTGGCGCTAGTGTTGTCGGCCATCTTGGGGACACCAAAATCAATTAAAAAAGTCCTGACTTACTTAGTATATCTTATGTCTATGGGACACGTAGTTCAAAGCATATCTAAGAGATGGCCCTACATGTATTATATTTTCATGCAATACTCGTCCTTATGTTAATATACATTAAGGGTTATTTTCGCTTGTAACTTTCTACATATGTATATTTATTATATTTTTAATCCATACCCCCCCCCCCCCCTATTAATTATAAATCATGTTTTTATCGCGTTTTTCGCATTTATATACATTTTTCTCGAGTTTTATTACCAAATAAAATAATTATAATAAATTTATTATTGTCATATATTTAACATAGCTGATAGGAGACAGATCACAAAATGGCTGCCAGCTGTCAGTTGCAAATCGAATGCGGCGATATTTTTCGTGAATATATAGCATTTTATTTACAAATTATGTCAAGAAATATTCAATAAAATGATGAAAATAAATGTTTATCTACGTATTTTTATTGATGTTTGTTTAGAAATTACTTCTAAGTTGATTTAATCGCGTAAATAAAGTTTGGTGTCATTGCAACTGTAAATTATAGTGATGTTTCGCATGTATTTTATACCTTTTATTTACAAATTATGACAAGAAATATTCAATGAAATAACGAAAATATACATTTATATACGTATTTTTATTGGTAAGTTTTCTAGAAATTGCTTTTAAGTTATATAATCGCGTTAAATAAAAGTGTGGTGTTGTCATTCGAGTCACAATGTAAACAATCAAATATATTCCTTGTTTTTATGTTTTATCGGTATATATTCAGTTTTATTTGCATATTTATCAACTCCTAGTTTATAGTTTTTACCTATTCTATTACACAAATGAACGAATGAACATTGAATTTAATTACCAAAAATATGTGAAGAAATGCCAATGTATACATCACTCAGGATGGTCACAAAATTTTATATTCAACCAAAAGAAATATTAATTCTCACTAATCACGTAACACACATATAAATAATATATACTTATATATACTTATACTAAATATACTTGACATGTATTTTTATTTATTTTTGGTTTAGTTTTCGACCAGATTGCTTGGCCTCGGCTACAAATATCTGATGGGCTCAACACAATAATCATTGTTTTCTACTCCACGTAACACCGTATACGGATAAAATTATGAAATATTGTTAATTTGTACTCGTTTAAAAAAATTTCATGTAATTTTTGTTTAGTTTGCTAGATATTTATATATAAATTTATCATCTCTTTTCAGGGTTGAAATCTAAGCGATCCGAATTTGAGTGGGACCCGAATCGGATTATATATCCCCCCCCCCCTTTCCGGGGGTGGGCCGTTTGGAATCGAGGTGATTGTTGATTGGTACTCGATTTGGAAGGATAATTCTTCGGAAACGCGCATTTTCAAATAAATCTACCAGAATGTAAAGTCGCAATTTATATTTATTTATCTACTCAACCGCCGGGGCGACGCACGTCTTCATCAAGAAATGATGATTTATAGGGTAAATAATATTCCGGGAATATGGAAATATAAGTTAAGGGCCATTTCAAGGTAAATAAAAGGCTATATTCAGACAGGTGGTGGGAATCCAAAAATGAATAATTTTACATTCGATTTATTCGTTTAATACTTCATATTTATGGTAACTAATTATTAGAAAAATTAGCTAATTTATGTACAATTCATAATTTAATAACAATTTTTATATTCAGACAGAATTAGCATATAAAAAAAATAATCAAATATTTAATTGTCAATATTTTCATTGTTTATTATTATTTTGATTGCCAAAAAAATATGTATGTTGTTAATTGTTATTATAGTACTTATGTATTAATTTCAGAATTTTTGTGTGTGTAGTTTATTTGTAAAAAAATAATTTTCATCGTTTTCCTTGAAAAATGCGATTTTCTTTTATTTCACCCATATATTTTATTTGAAAAAATTATGATTAATCTTTATTACAACTAACAACATATATATTTTTTGGAAATCAAAATAATAATAAACAAAGAAAATATTTACAATTAAATATTTGATTAATTTTTTTTATATGCTAATTCTGTCTGAATATAAAAATTATTATTAAATTATTAATTGTACATAAATTAGCTAATTTTTCTAATAATTCGTTACCATAAATATAAAATATTAAACGAATAAATCGAATGTAAAATTATTCATTTTTGGATTTTGGAAATAAATATTAAATATTTCGGCGATTGATAATTGATACAGTAATAATTAATTTATTAACAAAGAACTAATTAAACATTTGTTATAATTTTAAAATAAAGGCAAAATCCAATATATTTTTTCTTTATTTAAATTATAACTATTGGTTTAATTAGTTTTTTGTTAATAAATCAAAGGCGATTAATGCACACGTAAAATATTTACTGTGTAATATTTAAAATTTAACTTGCAATTAATTTGGAAAATTCGTTATAAATTTCTGTGTTTTGTTTATTTACTTGTAACATTTCCGTATCTGATGCACACAAGACACGTATATGTTGAGTAAAGTCGATATTATTTAATAAATATTAATACAGAACTAGCCAACTTTAAGCCGATTTATTTTATAATACCTGTATAATGAGTACGGAAAGATTTTCTTACTTATGTTATATTTAATTATTTTAGTAAATTTTGATTAAATTTAGATTCTGTTTAATTATTTTATTTTATAATAAAAACGCGACGTTTCGACGAAACTTGTTGTTATTTATTTTAATGTCCATTTTGATTTGATAAAGACACGAGCGTTTAGATTCGTCGAAACGTTTTGGTTTTTTTATATATAAATAATTAAACAGAGAATCTCTAATCTTGAAAACAATTTTTATTTGAATACGAATGAGTTTTGGAAAAATATTTTTACAATGTTAAATAGTTTTTTTTTTGTTTATTAATTTTATCGAACTTTAACTAATAATAATAATAATAATAATAATTAATATTGTTACAAAAAATCTTTTAGAAGTCATTAAATTGAAATCAAACTACTTTATTTTTTAGTTCAACGTACGTCGTAAATAAACACAACATAGAAACAAGTTACCTAGATATTTATATATTTATACTATTTATAATATATTTATAATATTTATACAATTTGATTTGCAAATTAATTAATTTAGTTACTTGATATTTTGGGATCTATGGTAAATATTTCTCTACTTGAAGACGTACGTTTTGAATATTTATATATATCGATTATATTTAATATAAATATTAATACATAACCTTAAAGCTCCATCCCCAATTTAATTTGTAATTTTTAATGATAATAAGTTCCCAGGAAGATTTTTTTCGCTATTATACATTATTACATTATTGTTAATTCGAAAAATGTTTTAATTTTCAGTTTGTCAATACAATATCGCGTTTTTCGCAAGAACTCAGCCAAATTGTATTGAAGCTGAAATCGCTGGAGATGGACAAGCAAGCCAAAAACTAAAAGTGCAATTAATATTAAAACCATTGAAGGAATGCACAAGCGATTTTACGTCCGAATTAAGGAACCGTGTTCGATGATAGAATGAATATGCCCTTCGCTGGGTTGGAGGAGGTGTCCAGGAATTATTAGAAGAAGATCCTTTACAAGAAACCTGGAGAGGATAGGGTTCAAGGACTATTGGTAAGAAATGGTTTATTATTGATTTAATACTTAATCCCCATTCTATAGTAAGAAGTATTTATATTAAAAGCTTTTACTAATGAATTAAGGGTGGTAATACAGTGGATGATCCGGTTAACGAATACAGTTCGAACTGCGAACAAATCGGACAACGAATACTTAAGATTTTTGTGTTTCGGACAACAAACATATATGTTTCGTATAACGAACTTTTCTTACGAAATAAATAAATTAAAATAAAAATATTAGAAATTTTGGCAATATTATGAGAGGATGATGATTCTGTGTTCGGACAACAAACATATATGTTTCGGATAACGAACTTTTCTTATAAAAACAAATAAATTAAAATAAAAATATTAGAAAATCTGACTGACAATATTATGAGAGGATGATGATTCTGTGTTCGGCCAACAAACATATATGTTTCGGATAACGAATAATATAAATACAATGTAATTAGAGATACTATACTAGAGTTTGGCCGATAGCCTGAAATAGTGTTCAGCTTCTGATTTAGAATTCGCGCGCTAGTTCGATTCATTACATTTACATTTTTTTTTTTTTTTGAAATATTATACTATTTATTATTATTTATTTATTATTTTATTTATATTTATGTTAATTCCAAATGTTTTAATTTCCAGTTATTTTGGCGGGGCTGTCCCCAAAAAGAACATGGGTCCTTCAGTTCTGTTTTTTCCCCCATTCCAAGGCCCTAAACTCTCTGCAACAACCCGAAGAAGATGGAAGAAAAAGATGGGAAGAATTTCGACAGCATTCGGATTTATTATAATTGTATAATTTTTTGTAAAATATATATATATATATATATATATATATATATATATATATTTAAACCTATTCTATCCCTAACCCTACACTGGTAAAAAATCAATGACAAATTTACCTGATAATCATAGTTTTTTTGTTGTAATTTTAGTTTTAATAAATTATTGGCCAAAAAAAAAATGACACTAATAATTATATATTGTACATTGATTTTTTTACAGTGTATGTAAAGTAATAACTGTGTAGTAAATGAAATTAGATTTTGAGTTTTACACACACATACACACAGACACAATTGTTTTAAAATAAATTTAAATAAATTCTTTTTATTTTTTGTATTTATGGAAAATTGAAAATTATGGTGTGTTTTAAATATTTTTTTGTTTTCTCATCTGATTTCATTTACAACACACGTTTTAGTTTTAGAATTACATAATTTGTGTAAACATATATCACGCATACGTTTGGAAAAGTGTTTTTCGTTTTCCAGTTTAGAAATCGCGAATATTTTCAGTATAATTTTTCACTTTTCTCTCTGCGATGCCGAGATGTATGTATTATATATATATATATATATATATATATATATATATATATATATATATATATATATATATTTGTATATATTTATATACCGAGTGTTTGTTCGTCAAGTTTGTATGGTCGTTTAACATGCAATTTCGATAATTTGCGATATACTTTTTTCTCGAGTTATATTCGGAGAAATACTTAGACTACTTTTTGATAGATCATAAAAAGTTCTAGAATTTGGTTTTAGTTTCAATTTGCTAGCATGTGCCGTTTGGGCGCTAGAATTTTTTTTTTTTTTTTGATTTTTTGGTTTTAATTTTTTTCCTCAAAAACTATGAGGTCTAGGAAAATAAGCATGATATGGAAAAATGCGGAATAATTAGTATGATAATTGAGTGAAGAAACCATTATTCTACGATGCATCGTTTAGTAGAAAAAATGAATTTTTGAAAATTTTAAAAAACATTTAAATTTTTCAATAATTTTTCCTGCCAAACCAGAACGAGGTAGAGAAAAAAGTTACTTAGCTATTATTTAGCTAATTTTCTAATTTTCTTTATTTTACTGAATTTTTTCAGATTTTTTAAAGCAAATTTTGAAAAACGTTTTATTTTGTAAAATTCGCAACGGTACCCCCTTGAGACATTTTCAAAAATTCAGTTTTTAATTTTTTTCTACTAAACGATGCATCGTAGAATAATGGTTTCTTCACTCAATTATCGTACTCATTATTCCGCATTTTTCCATATCATGCTTATTTTCCTAGACCTCATAGTTTTTGAGAAAAAAAATAAGAACCAAAAAATCGAAAAAAAATTCTAGCGCCCAAACGGCACATGCTAGCAAATTAAAACTAAAATCAAATTATAGAACGTTTTATTGTCTATCAAAAAGTATTCTAAGTATTTCTCCGAATTTAACTCGAGAAAGAAGTATATAGCAAATTATCGAAATTGCATGTTAAATAAATTCCCATACGAACTTAACGAACGAGCACCCGGTATATATTTAATTAATAAGGGGGTTATTTTTGCTCGAAATTGCTAGTCGCGTTTTTGAGATGTTTGCAATTAAAGATTTGTTTTCTTGCAAACATTAATAAATTAATTAAGGGAGAAATGGTCGTGCGGGGTTGGAATTGAAATATGTCTAGCAACACTTGTGTTGCTATAACATTTTCAACCCCTAACCCCGTATAATCCCTCGCTGAATTAATTTTTATTGTTTGCAAGAATAGAAATCTTTAATCGCAAATATCTCGAGAACGGCTGGGAATTTCGCAAAAATAACAAAATTTGCCACCCCCCTCACGAAACCGCAGGTAAACCAGATACGTACTACAACATATCCAAAAATCAACCCCCTACGACACCCCCTTATTAATTAAGTCAAGCCCCCCAACAAAACTGATGAAAATATTGAAATTTTGGTGAAATGTATTTTTTCTTATTGTTGAATAAAGTTCGTTAAAAACAGATGCTGTGTTGTATTTATGTTTTTTAAATTTCATCCCTTAAAATTAGTTAAAATCTTTAATCGCAAATATCTCGAGAACGGCTGGGAATTTCGCAAAAATAACAAAATTTGCCGTCCCCTTACGAACACCTAATAAACCAGGTACGTACTACAACATATCCAAAAATCAACCCCCTAGGACACACCCTTATTAATTAAGCCAACCCCTAAAACTTTTAAATCTTTAATCGCAAATATCTCGAAAACGGCTGGGAATTTCGCAAAAATAACAAAATTTGCCGTCCCCCTCACCAACCTCCAGATAAACCAGGTACGTACTACAACATATCCAACAATCAACCCCCTAGGACACACCCTTATTAATTAAGCCAACCCCCAAAACTGTGATAAAAAAATAAAAGAAAAATTTCAATTTTTCTGCAAATGTTTCATTTGTTGCGAAAAATCAAAAATAGTATCAGGAGAACATGGTCGTTTGCAAACATAACTTGTTTTCTCCAAATGTTTCATTTCTTGCGAAAAAATCAAAAGTTGTATCAGGAGAACATGGTCGTTTGCAAACATAACTTGTCGAAAAAGGCTGGGAATTTCGCAAAAATAACAAAATTTGCACCCCCCTAACTTAACAACACCCCTATAACCAAGTACGTACTACAACATATCCAAAAATTAACCCCCTAGGACACACCCTTATTAATTAAGCCAACCCCTCAAAACTGTGATAAAAATATAAGAAAAATCTCAATTTTTTCATTTTGATACATTGATACATTTTGATACATTAATACATTTTGATACATTGATACATTTTGATACATTGATACATTTTCATACATTTTTACGAGCACTCGGCTATTAATTATTAATGTTTGCAAGAATAGAAATCTTCAATCGCAAATATCTCGAAAACGGCTGGGAATTTCACAAAAATAACAAAATTTACCGTCCCCTTACGAACCCCTGGATAAACCAGGTACGTACTACAACATATCCAAAAATCAACCCCCTACGACACACCCTTATTAATTAAGCCAACCCCTCAAAACTGTGATAAAAATATAAGAAAAATTTCAATTTTTTCTTGTTTTCCTGATAAAATTTCGTTAAAATGTTTCATTTTACGCTTTCCTGATACAAATCTTGCATTTTTCGCTTTCCTGATACAAATTTTGTTAAAACCCTTTAGCTTATACAATCCCGCAATGCATCGATATTAAATTGGTTGCCTATAGGCAAGTGATTGATACAACTTGTGTTGCTATAACATTTTCAACCCCCAACCCCGTATGACTCTTCGGCTATTAATTATTAATGTTTGCAAAAAAAATCTTTAATCGCAAATATCTCGAAAACGGCTGGGAATTTCGCAAAAATTTATGCTTCATTTAGGAGATTTAATTAATAACAAATTTGGTTTTCTAACAATTTTTCAAGAATATAAACAAATTTGACAAAATTTTTGACAATTTTGAAAGATTTACTTAAATTTAATGGACGCGCGCTGTTATTTTTTTAATATTTGAGGAACTGGAGGAAAATCAAAAATATACACAGATATTTGTTTAAGGACTTTATTGAAAAATAGACAAAAATACATTTATTACAAAAAAATAAGTATTGTTAACTATGTGATTAAGTTAGCAAAGCACACTTAATTACCTTGTTAACTTAATCAGGTGATTAGATTGTCAAAACACAGTTTAATAATTTAAATAATTAAAATGTAAAAATTTCATAAAAATATAAAAATACAAAATTTAGTAAGTTAATCGCATGATTAGCCATGTAATTAAGTTCGGAAAACATATTTATTTTATTAACTTAATCATGTGTTTAACTATAAGATTAGAGTATCAAAACACAGTTTAGTAATTAAATAATTAAAACGCAAAAAAGTGAATTAAAATTTCTGATAAAAATACAAATTTAGTAACTTAATCGCATGTTTAACTATGTGATTAAGTTGTCAAAACACACATGTTAACTTGTCAATTTTATTTGTGATGTTTCAAATTATTGATGTCCAGAAGTGGGTTTTTTTTTTTTTAATTCAACTTGTATAATAATAGATCAGCCCAATGGCATTTGATGTATGAATACAGTGGAATAACACACCTCATGGCGTTATTAATTGTCTGTTAATTATACATAATTTGTGAACAGCACACGTTCATCAACAGTCAAATTTTTGAAATCTTTGTAACCATGCAAGCGAACTTTATAATTTTTGTGAACAACTCTTTCTGCTACTGGCAAAATCGTAAAATCTTCCATTTTGCTCAAATTGCCTAACTGTTGTTTTATTATTTCTTCATCTTCCGCCATCTTAAATTTCTGTAACAAAAAAGAAAAACTCCACATTAAATATTCTCTCTATTAACCAAATAAATATTTACTTAAATACTATTAATAATTAAAGGTCAAATAGTCAAAAATTGTTTTTAAATTTTTCAATAAAACACCCTCTGTAGTTCACAGTAAGGAGCGAGCGACATTTTATCTAAGTGATTTGCGGGTTAAATCTTCATATTCTGAGCCCCAGAATTCACTCCAGTTAAAATATTTTCAATTACTAATAAATCACCACTCCCTGTACAATAATGGGTAATAGGTAACTAATATTTCAAATTTTTACTTATGTAAATAAATCAAAAATTGTTAGCGAAAGGTTTAAATTTATATGTAATGCAATTTTACATAAGATTTTAATAGTATAAATATATAATATTATAAATTTTTTGTTTATGCAAAAAAAGTTACAGTAAATTTTTAAACGAGTACAATAAAAATATTTCATAATTTAACGTAAGTATTATTATATTTCTTATGCCAAACATTAAAGGTACAGTTATAGTCGAACGTACCGCAGCGTACCGTACCGTACCTAAGTTAAACCTGTACAATCAAATGTGTTTATTCATAGTTTGACGCAGCAAACGTAGTTGACGTAGCTGACCGTAGCTGGCCGTAGTTAAACCGTACCAAAGTTGAAATATTTTAACTTTTTAGGTACGGCAGCTACGGCCAGCCAATTGCAATAGGCAACGTGAATTCGCACATGCGCATTGTCTGTTTTTTGAATGTTTGACATATATTTCTAAAAATTGATTCAAATATTTGCAAAAACATTATATAATTTATTTGTGTGCCTATATATTTTAAAATATATTTTTATAACAAAAATTAATATACGTTACTGAACACAATTATTTTTTTTAAATGACCTACCTACATATTATAACCAACAAATTCATTCTCTTTGTTTGTTTCGTTGTTGTTGTATTGTTACAAAAATGTTAACAAAAGAACAGTGTTTATTGGGCGCTACGGATCTTTTGGTATGGGTTGCTGCATTACAGTTGTTAATGACGAAGAGATCTCGTCGATATAAAACAAGACCTATTAATAGAAATAGACAAACCTATAAAATATATCGTCGTTGTCAAGTCAAAATCTGCTATGTGGATAATTTAAATGTCCTTTTCAAATAATAAAAATTACATAGTTTTTTGCAGCTCCTGAAAAATTGTTGAAAAACCACATAGCAAATTTTAACTTGACAGCGACGATATGTCAAACATTCAGAAAACGTACAATGCGCATGTGTAAACTCAAGTTGCCTTGTTGCCTATTGGCTGGCCGTAGCTAGCCGTTGCTAGCTACGGTACTACGGGCAGCAACTGCCTGCTACGTCAAATTATAAATGATTGCATTTGATTATATTGGTTTAATAACTACGACCAAGTACGGTACGGTACGCTACGGTACGCTACGGTACGGAACTGAAAAGTATAAATCTAACTTAAGTTCGAAAAACATGTAAAAATACTTATAAATTTTTCAACAGTGTATGTATAATAATATATTGTATAATATAAAACTTACTGTGATATGTATTAAGCCCCGAGAAATCATCACCACTGCGAACTCGAATCCATTGTCCTTCCAAATCTCGCATCATAAATCAGCTTCGGAACAAAGCTGTGCAAGATTCTGTGACGAAAAGGTCCCTCCAGTTTCCAATCTTCTCCTTATAATTTGATTATAATCTGGATGCTGGAACATTCCCCTAGAACAATAATAATAAGTATATTACTCACTTTAATATTAACGAATATAGAAGTTTGACCCTATAAATATATTGATATACATAGTAAACAAAAAAATCTTTCATAACCTAGCAACATGTTTTTAGTAAATGTCATATGTATTATTTTAGGGAGTGTCTATTTTCACCTTAAAACAGGAAACCAGAAACATGAAAACATAAAAAACCAGGAAACATGACGTAACAATTTTTTATACTTGATAAACTCAGTGGCTGTTTCAGTGGGTTTTTCAAAAATCATCATAGAACAAAATATTCTTAGAATCGGCCAAGAAATAGCCCTTTGAATTTTTGCCACATGTTTACCTAACACCTGTATATTAGAATTACTTACCCAAATACAATGTATGCGTGTCTGCGAAACAAATACAATCGCCTTTTAATTCGATTCCTAATCCTTGAATCAATTCCGAAAATTCTTCATCTTCCGTTAAACTGGCCAGTGATTGATTGATATGTACAAATCTAAAAAAAAAAACATCATAAAAGGCTCTATTTAATAACAATAATAATAATAATTTATATAGTTCTATGTAACTTAATTGTTATATTAATTTGTAACATGTTTTTTTTTTTGAATCTAATTTTATTTTATACATAAAAACTGTAATATTGACCGTAAATTATCATAGTAAAATTGGTAAATATTGTTATTTTTACAGTTATTTAAGTATCTGTAGTTTTATATGTCATTTTTTGGGTAAAAAAAATATGTAATTTTTGCATTAAAAAATATTAATATTACCCGTAAATTATCACCCAGTAAAATTACAACAAAATACAAGAAGTAGCTCTAATTAATAACAATAATAATAATAATTTAACATTTTTTAATTAATGTCAAGATATTTCAATTGAAATAAAATTTAACCTTCATGAATTGAAAAAAATCTATAAAGATTTTATGATCTAGTAACTGTGTTTTCTATGTTCAAATAATTAAGTAATTAGATCATAAAATTTGTATACAATTTTTTTTTTCAATAATTTGAAGACATTTCAGTTTAAATAAAATTTGGCTTGCATGAATTGGAAAAAATCTACAAAATTATGATCTCTAGTTACTTCTGTATTTTGTTAAGCCCTAGTAACTGTGTTTTCTATGTTCTATATTCTTAGATATTTTAATACACTCACCATTTATAACTGTTGTTATTTTGTAAATTTTATCAACCTGTAGCAGCTGCATTTATTAATTCGCTCCGGGACTTTCTATATTAGCCCGGAATCCGGACTCCCGATTTGATATCATCCTCAAAATAATCACATTCCTCTGTGCTGGCCCAAGTGTTGTTTCTCCGAAAGGAATTGCTCCCAAATTGGTTCCGAAACAAGGAGGTGAATCAGGTGATTCATACTGGAAAATTTAATTTATGAATATCAGAAAAATTGAGTTTCGTTCGGTTTAATACAAAACTAAACTTCAAAAAGCATTAAATACATTCAAAATACATAAAGTATATTTTTCTAACTAATTTTTTTCTCAATACTAAACTTACAACTTAAGTAATTTTGTACTTTTAATTTCAACAGATCACTTATTTATAAAACTAGTGACTTATTTTCAGACTACTATTTCTTTTAAGAGCTAAACAAAATTTTAACCAATGCGTTTAGTTGCGTGTAAAATACATACAATTGAAATAATATTAAAACTAGAGTAAATTTGTGTATTTTTATTATAATCAGGTACCTAACTTTATTGCTTTAAAAAAAATCTATCATTTTGCGTAGCTTTGATATTATTTATTTATAAATTCTTTTGGTGTAAATGTTTTAACTATTTTTATTTTTTGCATTTTAACACCATTAATTTTATATTTATTTATCTAATTAAAGATTAGACAATTTTTAAATTAAAGAAAAATCGATTGGCCCTGCCGGGGTTTACAGTATAGGTTTTTTTATACAAATGCATTTAGATTTATTTACAAATTAGAAGAATTAATTTGTTTATGAAACATTACATAAATTAATAATTAAGAAGCAGGCTTTCAAAATACGTTTTGTCCAAATTTCATAATTTTCAGATAGAAGCAAAATTCATTCGACAGAAAATGTTCGATTAAAAAAATCTGATTTAAAGCTCTGCGTTTTCATAAAACAAATCTTTACCTTAAACCAGTTATGTAACGATGTAATTATCCCACTGTGGTAGAGGTAAAGAATAGCCTCCCGTTTTTGCGGTAGTTACGCGAGTTGAAAAACCAGTGACTGTCAAACTATTCGACATGACAAAATATGATTTTAAATGTGTCTTAACGGTCTTTAAAAAACAAATAAATAATGAATAAATAATGCGAAATAACGAAATAGCACGAAAACACATGGATAAATACAGATAAAACCACAACAAACACAAAATTAAAGTTGTTTACCTTCTGACGAGGAGTAAAATAGAATGGTATCTTATGGCGATGTTTACGTTTTTCGTTTCGCCGTAAGAAAATAAGCAAGCACTGTGGATAAATTATATGTGAAATAAACGAAATAAAATTTAAAAGTGTGAAAAACACATGAAAATACCAATAAAACATAACAAAAACACAATATCACTGTTGTTTACATCTGACAAGTATAAATATGAATGGCGTCTCTTGAACAAGATCTGATAAAATGGATAAAATGTATTACGTGGCGCCATCACTTACATAAACTATCCAGAAAAAGTTCATCGCTTGTCTAAGAGATGTCTCTGCCACGGAATATATTTTTTATATGAAGAGAGAGAATATAATATTTTATATTGATATTTTCGGTTTATATTAAATCACGTGTTATTTAACTTTTTATAGTTAAAAATGAATTTAAAAAATACCTAATAATAATGTAAATAAAAGATATATTTAAAATCATTTAAATTTGACATTAATTTTTTTTACCATAATAAAAGTTGATGCAAATTAATAATTTTGCCTAATTACGTTTGATAATTAATTAATGTTAAATTTGCTGTAATTCATATTATAATTAACTGTATTACAATGTAATTAACTAGCATAAAAACTAAATAAAATTTAATATTTAGTAAATAAAACCTGATAATTTATTATTATCGTAAAAATATAATAAAAATTACTAAATCAATTTTTCAAAAACTAATATTGGAAAAAAAAATCTAATGGATAATTTTTGAGAAAGCAATTTTGAAATTTTTGCCCAACTTTGGTATTTTTTTATCTAATTTATTTCTAGATCTAGAAATAAAATCAAAGATTTTTATAGCAATTTCAGTTGAATTAAAATTTATTCTCTAAATAGATAAAGGATACACAAATTTCTGGAATAAAAATATAAATTATCATCCTAAAGAAATTGCGTGTACATTTTTTTTTCTTACATAAACAATAAATAAAATATGAATATCATATTTCTTTGATCACTAAATCAATTTAAAGTAATTAAAATAATATTACAAATATGATAAAATTAAAAAAATACAAGAATTATAAACAAAAATAATAATTAATTACGATAACTAATTATACATAAATATAATGAAGGATATATAATGTTTTAAAATATGTACACACAAACAAATTTTGAAATTTTTTAAAACAAGTATTTCAATTAAAATAAAGTCATTAGTTTTAAACTTTTACAATTTTTTTTTTGTTCAAATTTGATAATTTCTTAATCTGCCAAACATATTTCTATTTTAGCTTCTTTATTAAGAACCTAGTAAAAAAATCGAATAGTTCTGAATTAATTTTAGGTTTATTTACATTTATAATAATTATTCTGATATTATAACTCAATTCACCTAAGAATTCAGAGGTATTACTTTTCGGTTTAATCTTACGATTTTAAACTCACTAAGAATAAGTGAAGTTATTATTCGTAAAATCGCATTATTTATCCTTCAAAATAATATAGCGCCAGTCAAAATGATTTTTGCCCGCATAATAAAAAAAAAAAAACTAGAGGACTGCCCAATTAATTACGTTATCACTAGGGGGGGGGGGAAACAACTTTTGTTCACCAAATTTTTAAGTTACAAAATTTCCGGAATTTTACAAGATTTTAAATAATATTTTATCATGATTTTAATTAATTTGTACACCAGATTTTACAAGTGGTTTCCCTCCCTCGGGTTATCATAAAAGTTCTGAACGTTTTAATTTTAAATCGATTTTTAACCTACAAATTAACCTAGGCCGGAGATTTTAGCTTCATAGTTGAGCCCTCGTAGAACTTAGTGGAAGCTGATCCCCTCATTCCAAACGGGATTCGGGGAATTGAGGAAGAACTAGGGGATGTCAAATCACAATGCTCTGGGCTGCAGATGATTTTAAACACGCATTGGATAGGTGAAAAAAAAAAACTCGATCTACGCAGAAATTGTCATCGTTTTTTTTTTGATCGAATTGTGATTTGTTTGACATAAGTGTGCTTATTTCGACTAAATCGAGAGTAAATGAGACGTTTATTTTGAGTGACCCAAGTCCATTTTTCAATTTCTTTCTGATGACAGTAGAAAAGTTTATTATTTGAAGTTATATATCATAAACAACAATTTGCGATTAAGGCCATTTCAAGGCCAATAAAAGGCTATATTCAGACAGGTGGTGGAAATACAAAAAAGGATAATTTTACAGTCGATTTATTCGTTTAATACTACATATTTATGGTAACTAATTATTAGAAAAATTAGCTAATTTATCTACAATTGATAATTTAATAACAATTTTTATATATTTACAGAAGTAGCATATAAAAAAAATTAATGAAATATTTAATTGTCAATATTTTCTTTGTTTATTATTATTTTGATTTCCAAAAAATGTATGTGTTGTTAATTATAATAAAGATTAATCATATTTTTTTCAAATAAAAAACGTGTGAGATAAGAGAAAATCGCATTTTTCAAAGAAAATGATAAAAATTATTTTTTTTACAAATAAACTGCACATAAATAAATTCTGAAATCAATATATAAGTACTATAATAACAATTAACAACATATATATTTTTTGGAAATCAAAATAATAAACAAAGAAAATATTGACAATTAAATATTTGATTAATTTTTTTATATCTTAATTCTGTAAATATATAAAAATTGTTATTAAATTATTAATTGTACATAAATTAACTAATTTTTCTAATAATTAGTTACCATAAATATGTAGTATTTAACGAATAAATCGAATGTAAAATTATCCTTTTTTGTATTTCCACCACCTGTCTGAATATAGCCTTTTGTTTGCCTTGAAATGTCCTTAAGCATATTTAAAGTATATGATAATTATTAACACATACATATTCACAGATAATTATTATTATTATTATTATTTTCTGTCATCAGAAAAAATTGAAAAATGGACTTAGGTCACTTTCAAAATAAACGGCTCAAATATTCCGAAAGTTATTGTGTGGTTTGAAGTTTATCTGTATTAGAACCGCTCAGAACTTTCACGACAACCGAAATATTTATTTTCTTTTTTAAATTAACCGTAATCAAAAAATGACTTACTAGAATAATATTTTAATATCACAGGATTTTGTCGGCTTTCTCCCTGTTTTTATCATCAAAATTTCCTACAAAAACATAAACAAAATATTCCGACACAGCCAACAAATTCAATTTTTTACTCTGTACATTAAAAAAAAAAAAAACTCGCGTTAAAATATTAGTTTAAATACAACCAGTTTTCCTTGAGTTTCACAATTGAAAAATATTATTTTTTATTTTAACTTACAAGTAATTATTTATAGAAAACTTATCATTAATATTTATTTATATTTATATATAAAAAACAAAGTATCATTGCACATAGAAATTGGTGTATATTTTTCGTTATTTTTTTACTTTATATATTTTTGTTTTTTCATTTAAATTTTCAGCAAGAAAAACACATTTAAGTTTCAAAATTATGAAAACAGTCGTTGTAATAATAAGATTTATGCAATAAAAAATTTAGAATAATATGTGACGTACGTCTTTTATTATATATATTCTTTTCTTCTTCTTCTTTGATAGTTTTCTACGAATGTACAAAAGTAAAAAATTAATACAATAAACTTCTAAAAGTTGAGACCTTTTTCTCAAAATATTTTTTTTTTGGCATAGTTAGTTACGTCAATAATTGATTGTTTCTATATTTTTGTTGCTTTTCAGTTGCTGCTTTAAAAACTTAAATTATTTAATAAACAAATTAAAGAATCGAAAAAATAAAATTTATAATAATTTATATATTTTTGTATTAGGTACAATTTTATCGGAAAATATTTAATACTTTAAAATATATAAAAATTAATAATTTTGTAGTCAGAAATTGTATTTAATACAAAAATCTATCATTTGACTGTAAAACGTAAATATATTTGAGCCGGAAAAAAATATATAAAGTACAAAAATGACAGAACACGAAAATGGTAGATAATTATATAGAAATTACGTCGCTAAATTGATTTTTGCTAATGAAACACAATTAAAATCTGGGTTGGCAGTGTGCTATAATTAATTAATATATTAATTAAATAAAGTCAAAATTGGTAATAGAAATATTCAGTCTGTTTTACGAGAAAACAAAAAAATAATTATCGCTTGCAAAATTTTCATATTAATTATAAATATTTCTTAAAAAAATATATTTTTGTTTCGGAAGGTCACTATTATGTGATTAATGTCCAAAGTTTCGTAATCGTTAAAATCGCAAGCGCAAAACTGCAAACACTCGTTGGTGTTTGACTTAATTTCGAAGCGAATGATGTGAGAGTTGGTTCGCTGATTAGTTTTTCTTCAATTCGGGTGTTGGGACCTTCCATGGGCCGTGGGCAACCCATCCAGAACGGAGCGGAAAGGGTTTGACGTTCGGTTTCAACTCGCATTCGTAAATCGTTGAATTTCCAGAAGCCTTTGCCTTTGAAGAAATAGGTTTTACCTGCGAAATTTACACACACGAAAATTATTTTAGATAGTTTTCATTGTTAATGTGTATTTTATTTTTTAATTTAATTGTAATTGAATTAAATTAAAGATAGTTTTATTTGTTAATGTGGTTTTTTTTAATTGACCAGTAACAAAAAAGAAAAAAACATTTTAAAATGCATTTTTTTGAATAGTAGACGTTTCTTACAAAGACCTTAAATTTTCTAAAATATTATAATTTTTTAGAGAATTTTACAAAAATTTTAAACAATTTTCTAAGATATTAAAATTTCTTAGAGGATTTTACAAAAATTTTAAACAATTTTCTAAGATATTAAATTTTTTTAGAGGATTTTACAAAAATTTTAAACAATTTTCTAAGATATTAAAAAGTTTTAGAGGATTTTACAAAACTTTTCAAGAATTTTCTAAGATATTAAAAAATATTTAGAGGATTTTACAAAAACTTTAAAGAATTTTCTAAGATATTGAAAAATTTCAGTTAATTTTACAAAAATATTTTAAAGGATTTTCTAAGATATTCATAATTTTTAGAGAATTTTACTAAGATATTACAGGATTTTATAAAATATTAAAGAAGTTTAGATCAAAAGCACTTTATCTATAAGAAAAAATTCCAAATTTCACCTAATTTTCAAGCTAAATAGCAAAGCAACCTCTCCATAAACTACTTTTGGGGAAAAAAAGTAGCTGTAACTTTATAAATATTTAAAAAAAATAGCTTAAAAGCAGCTTAAAAAGTAGCTTAAGATTTAACAACTATTTTTTGTCAAATCTTAAGCTATAGGATTAGCTGTAGCTTTATAAATTTTTAATAAATAGCTTGTAGCTGTGACTAGCTACATTAATTTAAACTGAACTTCTGTAAACATTTAAAAAAAAACTTACCATCTTTCCATTGGAAAACCGTATCGATATTATATCCAATACCTTTCCACATTGACATATCTCTCGGATAATCCAGCTCGACTTTACCAACTTCTTCGTCAAATCTATTCCAAAACAAAAAAAACAAAATAAAATCTAAATATACACACATTAATTAATCTATCAAACATAGAAATTTAATTATTTTTTAAACGAAATACATAATCCAATTTTGTATTATTTGTAAAAACTGGCAAAACAATTTGTCATCAAATCTATATTAATTAATCTATCAAACATCGAAATTTAATTATTTTTGAAATAAAATTACGGTCTCATAATCCAATTTGTGTAATATTTTTAAAAAGACGTACCTCCAATACATAGTTCCACTATAGAAATACGTTTTTCCATTATGTCCCCAAACCATGGCACCATCAACTTTTTCCAGTGATGATGGAAGGCCTAAATCTGTCAGTGGCTTTGGATATCCACGTTCTACGTTATTGCCATTGTGGACATAATACTGATTGCCTAAAATAATAATTAACAAGATTAGAAGTATATGGGTAAACCCATTTTGACATTATCACCATAAATGTTTAAGAAATAGAAATACAGATTTTTATTTTTTTTTTTCACCAAAAGCTCGAGCAACAAAAATCATTTTATGTAACAAGAGATTAAAAAAATATATAAAAAAAAGATCCTTACCAATAAAGAATACAATCTTATTGTCGGGTCTTTCATAGATAGCATCAACACGGGTTAAATTCCTTGGAAGTCCATTCCACATCCTTATAATTTCTACAGGATAATGTGTTGATAATCCTTTATCACCGATACGCCATAGATACTGTAAAACACAAAAGAGAAAAAGAAATAAAGTTAATTATTTTGCTTTGTAAGAAGTTATTGTCCAAAAGTTTGTAGTACAATTATTTTGTGGTCATATTTTTAGAACAAAAAAGTAGGTATCTTAATTTTCTTGTAGTTGGTTTTTTAGATTTTTCTGAAAATATTAGTGCCGTGAAAATTGTGTTCTGAGAATTTTAGATTTAACATTTTCTTACAAAAACAATGGTAAATTAACTCAAAGAGTTGAGAAAGCGCATTTTCGGTACTCAGAAACATTGAATAAGCGCATCAAAATATTAGGTTGGCTTAGGGTAGTTTTTATATATTTTCTGAAAATATTAGTGCCGAAAAAATTGTATTCGGAGAATTTTGGATTTAACATTTTATTTAGGTATTATTTTTACAAAAAACACTTTTACATTAAATGCGGAGAGTAGAGAAAGTGCATTTTGTGTACCAGAAACGTAGCATAAGCGCAAAAAAGCGCATACACACATCAAAATATTAGGTTGGCTTAGGGTAGGTTAGTTTAGTATTTAATATAATCACAATGCGCTTATTCAAACATATTTTTATGCGCTTATGCAATGTACAAAAAAAAACGCAATCATTAAATATATGTTTGCATTAAATGAGAAACTAAACTACTATAAAAACAATGTTTGAAATTTTCATATTTTATAAACTTATTATTTTGAAAAAATATCGAATAAATTATATATATATATATATATATATATATATATATATATATATATATATATATATATATCATTTATATAAGATCATGTTTATTTTATTATAAATGTATAAAAAAAATTGTATTTCTAAAAATATCTCACGATCAGATGTATTTATTAAATATTTTACTAAGTTAATATTTTATTTTAAATTTAAAAATAATCATTGGATTTATTTAAGCATTTAAAATCAATTTTAATAAAAATTGTAATATCTTTATTGCAGAATCAGAGACAGAAATATTTTAACATTTATTAAAAAAAAACAAAAACTGAATAAAATATTCCGGTTTCAGGAGAAAAGTTTTTCAGTTTTTCCCAGTTTTGACGAACGTCACTGACCGATTTTATAATCCTGTGCATAAATTATAATCATGTAAACAAGTTTTGCGACAATTATGCATATAATTTTCAACTTTCAGATACGGCACGTATTGTTTGAAATTATTTCTAAGTTGATATATTATGGGCATTTCTGATATTTGTTATTTTTCGTATGTATAATTTATTAAAGAATACGTAACTGATTCTCATTTTTAAAAATGTTTGATTGAAACATTTTTCGAGTTACATAATTGAGTTATTTAATAGAAAAATTCTTTGATAATATTCGCAGAGATTTAGTAAAAAAAGCAAGTTATTAGTATATGAAAAATAGAACAAATGTTTCCTAAAATTATTAATATATTGTACATTATTAAACAAATTTTACGATATAAATATATAAAAATTGTTTTGATTTATGTAAATATTACAAAAAATTATTTTCTCTCTAAATGATTGGTTTTTAACACTCTTATTGATAAGTCACGTTGTTTTAAAAGCGATATTAATTAAAATCAATTAATGTCAAAAAAATGTTGATTGACTAATTAAGTAATTAATAATGCATTTCAAAAACAATTAACAATGATCAGCTAAAAACATTGTATGCAACTGGCATAATTTTGTTTTTTTTTTTCTGACGTAAATATAAAGCAAATAATCCATAGCATTTTATAATTAATATAATATTCATTTTCATAATATTCATATTTAAAAAATGCAAGCATTAAAATATCGATCTAATTTGTTTTGGTTTGCATGTGTTACATAATAAGACAAAATAAATTAACTAAAGTTTTGAATTAAAAGTAATTACGTGTTTATAATTAGCTTGTTAATTTATCGTAGTATAATTATTTATAATAGTATTTGTAGAAAGTTGTGATATATATATATATATATATATATATATATATATAATTTTAGAAATAATAAAACTTCTTTAATTGCAATTTATACTTTAATTTATGTGTCATAAATAATAAATATAATTATTTAATTGTCAGAACTTTAAATAGTATATTAAATTTAGAAAAAAAATCAACAAAATTTCGCATAATTCATGCATTAAAAATCAAAATAAAATTATTAAAACTTCAACTATTAAAATAAATAATAATTTGAATGAAATATTATTATCAGAGTTTCGTAAAAAATCTATAATTTTCTAAAAATTAATAAAGACACAAGATGAAAAAAATTTTAAAACCAGCTCTGACTATTATCGAATAGTTTTTCTGTGAAAATACATAAAAAATGCATTCATATGTTAAAATTTAAAACAACTAGATCAAATAAAACTAATTGTCATGTTTTACTATCATATATTTGTATTTCCGATAAAAATTATAAATCAATATGATTTTATGCTTACTTTTACTCGTATGTTAAAAATATTTACTTATTCTAAAAATAGAACTCGCAAAAAACTAGTATAAATAAATTCCAAATACATGTAAAAGCACTATTTGTGTTTTTCGTTATCAAATATAATAATTACTATTTTTATTGTTAAATTTGCCAAACTTTTTGAAAATAATCAAAAATCAATTAGCGCTTTTATCTAAAAGTGATTCTAAACTCTATTATTTTACATTTTCAACCAAATAAATAATTTAAGCATATAATGTTTTTTATATTAATCTATATTTGATACAAATAAATATTTGTGTTTTTGTTTTTTTCTTATCAAATATAATAATTAGTATTTTTATTATATCCGATGTTTTTTAAATTTACACGAAGCTTTTGAAAATAATCAAAAATCAAATAAAGCTTTTATCCGAAAAGTGCTTCTAAATCTAAACACAACGATATTTTTTTACATTTTTAACCCAAATAAATAATTTGAACAGATAATGTTTTTATTTTAATTAGGATTAACAGGATTTAAATCGTGATTTAAAAATCAATCGAAAAACACAAAAAAAAAACATGATTTAACTGAAACTTTTTTTTACTTTCATTCAAAAATTTCATAATAAAGTCCGTAATGGCTTTTAATAATAAAAAAATGCTAATAATAAAATCCAGTAATGGCTATTAAAAAAACAGATTAAGAATCTATTGAAATTAAATCGTTTAAATTAAAATATGTACATTTGTTTTAAATTTTTATTATCTGACTGATGACTTTTAACATATAAATAATAATTTCTTATAATAAGATAAGCTTCGATTTAAATAAAAAAAAAATCGATTTGGCGATTGGCGATTTCTAAGAATTACTTTCGTATTAATAAAATTTTACGTTCAATAAAAACATGTGTTCAATAACAAAAATTGTAAAATTAAATAAATCCTACCGACTGCGTCATGTCATTTAAAATCTCGTGTAAAATTCTCTACAATTATAGAAATTTCGTATAAAATCTGTTAAATCAACAATCACTAAAATAATACTTAAAATTTGACAGAGTGGCCAAAACATTGCAAAAACCTCTTTCCTTGACTTCCCCAAACTTTTATTATTAAACAAATGTAAATCTCCCAAGTAATATAAATCACAAACATTAAAAATAAAGATTTCTAAAACCCGTGTCCCACTGTAAAAAATTTTATAAAAATTTTATAAAAATTTTTATAAAAAGAATGTTTACAGTGTGACAGCGCGTAGTTTTATAAAAATAACGTCACGATAAAATATTTTTATGGTGTCTCTATTTTAATGACGTCACGTAAAATGTTTTTATAAAAACTTCTGAGATAGAACCGTTTCTATAATTTTGACGAAAATAAGCATTTGATTGGATGTTAGAACAGTTTCTATAATTTTGACGAAAATAAGCATTTGATTGGATGTTGCACGGCAGTCAAACTTCTAGGGATTTGAATTGCCGCGCGAAACTTCTAACCAAAACATATCCAATTAAACCTATGATAATCGCACTCACTAGTAAATGCTGGTTTGTATTTAAACTTTCCATGATAAAAAATAATAAAATAGCACACTTTTTCAAAAGTTTTTCAAGTTTTAAGCACCAAACTTATAAACACCAATCTCACAACATCAACCTCACTTTTCAGTATTTCATCAAACAGCTGATCAGATTTTTATAAAAATTTTTACCAAAAAATTTACAGTGGGACATACCTTAAAATAATTTTTATAAAATTTTTTATAAAAATTTTTATAAAAAGTTTTTATAAAAATTTTTACAGTGGGACACGGGCATAAGTATAACGATAATATTTTTCACTTACTAGCACAATAACATCCGTACAATGACCCCTTGAACACTTTAACACGCAACATTGCAAACACAAAAATAATTCTTTGCTCAAACCAACAGCACTTCACACTACAACATCCAGTACACAACTGAACTCGGCGAAAAAGTCCCCACTTTTATATACGCGCAGCGAGCGCTCCTATTGGCTACAATTTTTAGCTACCAAATCAGCCAATGAGAGCGTTCGAATTTCGCTCCGGTGCCACTACACCTGTACTTATTATTACCAATCTAGCTTGCGAATGAGACGTTAGACGTTCGAACAAATAATTTTAATATATAGTAAAAGTGAAATTTATGAATATTATAAATAAAATGATTGTGATATTATAATATTATAAATAAAACAAATATAAATTTGCAAAAAAATTGTGTTGAATACATTTTTTTCCCGACTATAAATAAAAATTCCTCTGACTTTTCCCCGACTTTTCCTCGGTTTTTACCACTAGATATGAAACAAAAAAAAAACCAATTAAATGAACTCACGCGATCTTTGAAGATGAAAACTTCTCTCCTGATCACAGAAATAGCATCATAGCTTGTATCGCAAGTATCCGGCACATCTGTTTTATCCGGAACATACCGGGTCCTATCGTCTCTTTCTGGAGGCCTAGTAGGTCTGCTCGTAGTGCTAGTCGTTGTAGTCCTGTCTGGATATCTTTCTGGATAATTTGGCGGGCTATTCGGATACTTTCTCTCGGGAATTCTATCGCCCTCCCTATGCCCATAGTGTCTATGTACGGGATATTTTCGTTCGGGATAGTGTTTATTGGGATAATAAGGTTTATGGGGATATTTTGGTTCGGGTGAATCAGGTTTATAGGGATATTTCGGTGGTTCCAGATCGGGTTTATGTGGGTATTTGGGTTTTTCTGGGAATGTGCGTGGATAGTAAGGTGGTCGACGTGTGGGGGGATGAGTTGGCCGGGTTGGGGGTGGAGTTTGGGGTTGATAAACGGGATTTCTACCCCATAGGCGATCTTCTTTTGCACCTAAAGATTAAAGATCAATAAACAAAAAGTGATAATCTCGATAATATAATAATAAAAATACTTTATATAAGCAACTGACCTAACCTAACCTAATCTAACCTTAAATAAACCAAGTTATTTTGTTACATTTGAGCCCAGGTTGAGTCTTTGGGTCATACACACGAAAAATGTATGAGAAAATAAATAAAATTTAATAATTCCTATCATAAATTGATTTTTCATTGAAAAAAACATAACAAAAATATGTAATATGTCGCGATATAAAATTAAGGTGTATCTCAAAAATACATCCTGAACTGATTAGGATTAAATATTCGCAAAATGTATGAGAAAATAAATAAAATTGAATAATTCCAATTACAAATTAATTTTTCATTGAAAAAAAAAAACAACAAAAACATGTACAATATCGCGATATAAATCTTAAGATGTGTCCTAAAAATACATTCCGGAGTGATTAGGATTAAATATTGGCAAAATGTATGAGAAAATAAATAAAATTGAATAATTCCATTCGTAAATTTATTTGTTATACAAAAATATATAATATATCGCGATATAAAACTTAAGATTTGTCCCAAAAATACATCTTAGATTGATTAGGGTTAAATATTATTAAAGGTTCTAATTCTCTCGTTAATTTGCCAAATACTAACTGACCTATGAATAAAGCACTTTAAAAACAGTTGACGATCTAGTTATCTAATTAATTTAAATGATTACTTAATTAATTTGGCCTCCTTTAATTAAAAATTTATACAATCTAGTTACTTATTTTGTTACTTAAGTAACTTGTTTCTATGTTTTGGTTTATTTACTGTAAATGTCATTTGTATCTTTGTTGAAAAGTAAAGTATGTCCATTATTAATACATATTAATACAGAACTAGACACCTAAAACTCGCTTTAATACTTTAAATAAAACATAGTAAATCCGCGGTAAAAAATATCCGTCGTTAATAAACTAATGCATTGTTCGTAAAAAAATAAAAATATACTTATTAGTGCCTAAAAAGAGTAAATATGATTACCCTAAATAGGTAAATTCAAAAAGAGTACTTTAAGAGTAAAAAGGCAGTTATTTACACTTATTTTTACCCTTTCATCCAAGGT
This sequence comes from Clivina fossor, assembly GCA_963966155.1. NCBI lineage: Eukaryota > Metazoa > Arthropoda > Insecta > Coleoptera > Carabidae > Clivina > Clivina fossor. The sequence continues at coordinate 21,027,740 of OZ014561.1, read as the reverse complement.
AAAAAGTCAAATATAGTTTAAAATACACACCAAAAACAGGGCGATTTTTTGCACTAATAAGGCTAGAAATTCAATTACCCTCGAGAAAATGTTCCTCTTTTACCCTAAATAAGTTAGAAAAATTTCTTACTCACCATATAATTGCTGTATTCCATGTCTATCGTCATCGGGTAGTTCAAAATCGGGCTTGAGTCCTTGATACCAAGGATACATAAGCGCACCTTCAACTGATGAATGACTTAGGCCCAATGAATGACCAAATTCATGGGCAGCCACTAGGAATAAACTAGTTCCTGTAAAACAAAAAAAATACAAAAATATTTTCTATAGTTCTACAATCGCCTGTAATTATAATATACTGTAGAAAATCGATGTAAATTTACAAAAAAAATATATATATATACTGGGTGTTCGTTCGTTAAGTTCGTATGGGCGTTGAACATGCAATTTCGATAATTTGCGATATACTTCTTTCTCGAGTTAAATTCGGAGAAATACTTAGAATACTTTTTGATAGACAATAAAAAGTTCTATAATTTGGTTTTAGTTTTAATTTGCTAGCATGTACCGTTTGGGCGCTAGATTTTTTTTTTTATTTTTTGGTTTTTATTTTTTTCCTCAAAAACTATGAGGTCTAGGAAAATAAGTATGATATGAAAAAATGCGGAATAATGAGTACGATAATTGATTGAAGAAACCATTATTCTACGATGCATCGTTTAGTAGAAAAAAATTTAAAACTAAATTTTCGAAAATCTCTCAAAGGGGTACCCTTGGAATTTTTTTTCAAAATAAGACTTTTTCAAAATTTGCTCAAAAACCTCTGAAATAGAGAGTAAAAAAAGTACAGTAAAATAGAGAAAAAAATTAGCTACATAATAGCTAAGTAACTTTTTTTTGTAACTCATTGTAGAATTTTCAATAATTTTTATATTATATAAAAATTTTATATATATTAAAAATTGAATAAAATTAATATAATTGTCAATAATCATAGTAATTCTACTATATTTTTTTTGTGTAAATTGTATAAATTTACTAAAAAATTATGAAAAATATCCATGATTATAAATGTACATTGATTTTTTACATTGTACATAAAGAATAAGTATTTTTTTGCATCTATAAATGTTTATTTTATCAAAATAATACTGGAAAAGTTGAATATGCATAAAGAGAAATTGTGAAATATTTCGATTTTGTTTAGATTATAATATTTGTACACCTGCACGTATTAAACGTATATTTAAAATACCACAGGTAAACTATATTCATATAGTTCTTGTGACGTTAATTTATAGACATATATAAAGGTACATAAATATATTATTTAGTATATACGGCCCTTATGGCATTAACAATTGTATAAACTTCCTTGTACAGAACCGGACTAGCCCCATTTGTAAAACAATATTAATATTTGTCTGCTAAGAAATTAATTGTAAGTAATTAAATTCGAGAATCTCAGAAAAATTATTTATCTCTGAAAAAAACTGAATTTAAACTATTTTATTGTAAAAAATATTTTTTTAAAATTATAATTAGTTGTCATAATTAAACATAAAATTAAAAAAGTATAGATATCGTTGGTTAAAATAAGCATTTTTCTGAAATAAACCTTTTCCGAAATTAAACGATATATTTAATGTGTAATCAACTGTCTGTCGATCTACTAATATCTATTAATTAAAAGTTTGTTGAATAAAACAATGAGTAATTGTATAATAGATTGTCAAACCAATATTTAAAAATTAACTACCTATGAAAAATATAATACACATTTTTGTTAATAACTAAATAAACAAAAAAGTTTGTATAATAAATTTTATTACTAATTTTTAAACTAAAACTCGAAACTTGAGATAAACACAAAATTCAACTTGTACACTTTTATTTTAAACTTTTATTCAAAATTTAGAACTATAAATGCACTAATTTTAATTTTTAGGTCATATTTTTAAGATTAAACTTTAGTGACACAAAACTTTTAAAATTTTTTTAGTAACAATTTTAGGTTCTATTTATTCGCGAACTTTACTAACACAATTCCAGATGAAACACAAGAAACTTGTAAATAAATAATAGAATTTTTACAATAAAATACACTTTTTACTAACTTGCACCTAACTACAAGAAAAGTCTAAACTTTCCTTCTTCACTTCTTTCTAAGACAAGTTATATTTTGATGTCTGTGAATTTTGAAAGTTTTATTAGAATAAGAATTTAGTTGCAGCAAAAGGTCGATGTTAAATTTAGATTTTAGCAGAGTTACTAAGAGCTAAGTTTAAACCAAATCATTTATTTATGAATTTAATTTATTAGGAAATCGTGCTTATACAATTGCGCTGTCAATAGCAAAACATCTATTTTATGTTATATACATATATGATTTAATAATAATTATTTTTAGAATTAGAACTGTGATTTTATAATTATAATTAGAAATTTTACGAAATACTTGCTTGAAATATACAGATTGATTAAGTTTAGATTGGACAAAAATATTATTTATTTTAACTTACTTAGTAAAAATCTTTCAAAACTTATTATATTAAAATAAAACGGCTTTAGCTTTAAGTTCTGTATTAATATTTATTCTCTCCACGTAAATCTTCATCAGGAAAAAAGATACAAATAACATTTACAGTAAATAAAACAGAACATAGAAACAGGTTACTAAATAACAAGTAACTAGATCATAAATTTTTTATAAATTTTGAATTAATACAAGTCAAATTTTATTTAAATCAGTGTTTTTATAAAAATTTTATAATCTAGTTAGGTACTTATTTTGTTAAGTCTATAGTAACTTGTTATTTACTATAAATGTCATTTGTATCTTTTTTTTTCCAACAGAACATAGAAACAAGTTACTAGACGTAATCATAGAATTTTTATAAATTTTTAATTAATGGAAGCAAATTTTTATTTAAATCAGTGTATTTATAATCTAGTTACTTATTTTATTACGTTTATGTTCTATGTTTCTATGTTTTTTCCTGCTGAAGACGTACATAGAATACGTAGATTATTAATAAATATTAATACAGAACTACAACCTAAAGCCGTTTTATTTTAACTATAATGAATTTTGAAATTTTTTTTACCATATTATGGTATGTAATTAAACTTTCGTATGTCCTTAAAACTAAACTATGTTCCTTATAACCGGTCATAAATTATCTAGCTTGAAACAGAATATATTTCTTTAAATTTTTGTGCAATTTGTTACACAAAATATAGTAGACGTAAAGAATAAAGGATATTTAAATAATAATAAAGAAATAAAAGAAAGCTATTTAATTTTTTTTATCTAAAATAAATTTTTAATAGGATAAAAATGCAATATATTTTCATTTCATTTTAAATCTCTTTCGTGGCTCTGAGCAGTTCAGCTTTAAAAGGAAAAATTTGCTTATTTCTTATTTTATATTCTGTCTTTTTCGTGACATTTTTCACGAAGAATATGAATCAAGAATATGATTATCTAAGGACACGCGTGTTATATTCTAGAGAAATATTTATATACTTAAATTCACCATTTTAACTTTGTATAACTGTAAATATTATTACATTATAATAATATGTTTTTTCACAGAGTAAATAAAATTTGGCTTTCATTAATTAAAAATTTATAAATTTTATGATCTAGTTACTTATTTGTTACCTAGTAATTTATTTCTATGTTCTGTTATTTACTGTAAATGTAATTTGAATCTATTTTCTTGATAAATAAACGTCGATTATTAATAAATATTAATACAGAACTTGAAACCTAAAATCGTTTTATTTTTATAAAATATAAAAAGTTTTTATGAAACAATAATTTTTATGTATTAATATGAATATTTCAATTTATAATTTTTATAATTTAGTTATTTATTTATTACATCTAGTAACTTGTTTCTATGTTCTGTTTGATTTACTGTAAATGTCATTTGTATCTATTTTCTTGAGAAATATGTACGTTGAGTTCGTCAAAACGTCGATTATTAATACAGAACTTTAACCTAAAACCGTTTTATTTTTTTAAAATATAAAAAGTTTTTATTAAACAATAATTTTAATGTATTAATAAGAATATTTCATTATGTAATTTGTTTTCTGTCGAAAGAAGAAATATTTTTAAAATCAAATACATTTTACAAAAAGTATCTTTATAAACTTTTACAAAAAAAAAAAATCTGTTCGCAAATCCTTGTAATATTTTTTCCTTTTTTTTCCGTCCTGTATGTCCTTATTAAGACAAATATCTCTCTTACGATCCTTTTTTTACTCTTTTACTACTGTAGTCTTTTGGAGAGAGGACGATTACCCGTCGGTGCCTTGCATACAGAGCGTCGCGGCGTCGCGCGCGTCGCATTGTAAATCAAGTGATCGCCCGCTAGAATGCGCGCCGCGCCAGAGACGTCAAGGGAATTCGTATGAACAGGGAAAATGCATTCTAGTTTTTAGAATCTCTGGTTGATCGTTTGTTTAGATTGTGTATAAGTATTATATTTTATAAAATTTATACATTTTGTAAATAAAAACAAACAATTACTTTGTAAATATCACAAATTAATAAAACAATTTTTGGTAAGATTTTTTGTAAATTTTATTTAGCTACTGAAGATGGAAGCTTAGGTCCGAAATACGTATTTAGCTTTATTTTAATTTAAGTGTGGTTTTGGGATTTTTTATAATATTATTTTTATTTAAATATTAATATAGAACTTTAACCTAAAGCAGTTTTATTTTAATATAATGAGTTCTGATAGATTATTTACTATGTTAGTACTTTTAGAACTTGTATAAGAGGCAAAATTAAAAGTACAAATTTTGCAAATAAATACCAATAAATTTTAAAAGCTTGTAGTTTTTATGTAAATATATAATATTTAAATAAAATATACTAATTTGCTTAAATATAACAAAAAAAAAAAAAAACAAATTATCATTATATCCCCGTAAATAAAATGTTACATTTTGAATAATACGACACAAAATTTATGCACGTCAAAAAACCGCTATAAATATGAAAAATTTCCAGCCTGCAATATCTAGAGATTCAAACATTTACTGTAGATAGAAACCGGAAGTGACTATCAGCGCAGTCGCGTCAACCGGAAACACTCATCTCAAATCTCTACTCCTCCCTTCCTCCTCCTCATAACGTCTAAACCAGTGTTTCTCAACCAAAAACGCATCGCAGACCAGTAAAATATCTAATTTCCTAAAATATCTAAATATTCAATAATATTTTATTCGTATAATGTTAAATAATTTTTATTAAATTCAATAATTTATTTGAAAACTTCAATTTCCAAATGAAAATAATTATAATTAGGTAATTAATAATTTTGTTTCGTTATGATTAATATAAAAATTTTGTAGGCAATTATAAATTCAAATTATTTCTATATTTTGTTTATTATAAATTTAAAGTTTCATTATATGAAATTCAATTATAGATAAAATCATTAATTTAATCTGACATCAGTAATTTTTAACTCAAAAATTCATTATAAATAAATTTTATACTTCTTTTTTTTTTGTTCCCGAATACAACTCTAAATAATTAATCAAAAAACATGTAAAATTATATTTAATTTTTAATAAAAATATTTCAGATACATGTTTTATTTTGTCGTATAAATATAAATTTATTAATATTGAACACTGTATGATAGAAATTTATTAAAATAAAACAATATAATTTATTTTTATTTATAATTTAACAACATTTTTAATTGTTAAATCTTCTTATAATTATATAAATCGCAAAAAATAATAATTTGTAATAAAAAATTTTGCAAAATTAGTTACATTACATAACTCGTCAAAATTATAAAAACAAAACAAATTTATCCCTCGATAAATAATAAAAAAAAAAACATCCCATTAATCTCACCACATCTCGTTGTAAATTTCAACTTTTTAATTAACATCCCTAGTTGGCAGAAACACTAGATACAGATCCGTAACAAAAAATTTCTAATAAAAAAATAAAACTATCCACTATCCCAAAAACAATTTCTTATAAAGATTTCTATCCAGACAAGCAACTTTAGCTTTAGGATAAATAAATACATTATTATAAAATTAGCATTACAAAAATATTTAATGAAATTGGCTTAAAAAAATAAATTTTTTTTAATAATACGATAATAAATATTTAAAAATAAATAAAAAAATGTTTGAAAAAAATCTTACCTTCATCATTATCGTCCGAATCATCTGTTAGCCAAATTTCGTCTTCATCAAAATGTGCGTCTCCTCCACGGCCCGTATTTGGGAAAAAAGCATGGGCCAATATTTGTCCTTTACCGTCGAAAGGATAGCCATCGTTATGGTAACCCCTGAAATAGAAAAAAGTTACCCCCCCCCTATTAATTTTATTCTGGGAAAGTTGGCAACACTGAATTTTAGTAAGCCATAATAAAAAAAATTTTTTTCTGATTTTTCAATCAGACTGTCATTCCTGATTAATCCTTACTATATAGAAGCTTAATTCGTGCTTATCTGGTATGTCAAATTTGGAATAATACATCTCTTATCGTATATGATATAATGGTCCGTAAAAAAGTGTTGCTATATGGACATACAGAAAATATTTGATAGAATATTATCGTTTCACTCCGAATACGGACCATAGAAAAGTACACATAATTATTATTATTATTATTAGTATGATAAGAACCACGATAGGGTATTACATTACATACTTAGCAAAAACAACGTATCATAAAAAAAAAGTTCCATTCATATTACATCATATATTGTATATACTTGTATAACACCTATCAATCATTAGTTTATTTATTTTTGTAACAATATTTGCACCACACTCTAACAACTAACCTAAATAAACTAGTTATATATATATATATATATATATATATATATATATATATATATATATATACACCGATATATGTGTTTATTTACCATTAATTATTATATGAAAATCATTAAATTGTGTTAAAAAAAAATGTGTAAAAAAACTAATATATTAATAATTTAGCAATAAAAATACATCCTCTAGATATTATTAAATAGTATATTTTTCTTAAATATTGAAACAAGAACATCATCAAATCATGCAAAATAATGTTTTTTTTTTTCGTGAATTTTTCAGGGTTGGCACCACAGACCTCCCAAACTGTGTTATATGTTAAAGAGACAAATATAGTGTCGCATAGTGTTAAAACGATTTCGGATGCCAAAATTAACGTAAACACGCTTTGAAGTGTAAAGTTAATAGTATGCACGTTAACGGTCGTTGAACCGCTAATTTATTGTGTTAATTTTGATGAAAATGAGATTTTGAATTGAGCTTCCACCTACACTCTAAAAAAACTGTATGTAATTTACCTACAAACCATGAGACACTATGATTTCCTCAACTGCTACAATTTTAACCATAATTGTTTAAACAAATATATAATATCAGAACTATTATAAGTATTATGTAATATGATATATTACCAACGGGATGAAAAGTACATATGTTTGCATAATATTAACAGTTTTTTTAGTAAAGTCTGTTTTAGTTAATTTATAGAACTTCAAGTAAATTTGTTGTCAGGAATTTTCCATAAATTGTTTAATTCTGTAATATTATTGTTGGTATAATTATATACATTTCTAAATTTATCTATAAAGAATGCCATTTTCAAATGAATGAATTACATTTAAAATATTTTATTAGTTTTATTACACAAAATATGTACTAAGTTTCATTATTTTAATGATTTTATTAATATACAAGCTGTAATTTTATATAATTTAAAAAGTTATACCAACAATACGTAATTCTAAATTAAGTATGTGATGTAATTTGTAGAAATTAAGTAATTTTACATACTTATTAGGTTATTTTTACTTACTTTATATGATTATTATGTATTATGTACAAAATTACATAATTTTGTGGTAGAAATACAGAATATTTATAGTAAAATAAAATTACAGATTTTTTTTATAGTAAAATTTTAAAACTATTTTTTTGTAGTTTCGCTATATTTTTTTTACAGTGTAAAAAAAAATTATATAAAAAGATGATTAGATATTATGTAAAAATAATACAAAATTTTGAGGTAGAAATAGTAAAATGAAATTACAAATTTTTTATAGTCAAATTTTAAAACTACTTGTCTGTAGTTTCGCTATATTTTTTTATAGTGTAGAAAAAACTCATATAAAAAAAAGATTTCTATATCATCTTACAAATGCAATTTCGCTTTTTTTTTACAGTGTATATATATAAGCAAATTGTTTTCATTTCATACTATTGTTATTGCAAGTTGGTACAAATAGCTTTTTGTAGAAAAAAAAATCATTTATGCTTGTCACATATACTTTTTAACAGCAACTAATTCAATGCGGGTTTGACATAACAAATTGTTAATCGCATTATCAGTTAACAAGGCACTTTAAAAGGCAGTTAACAATATGATTGTGTGTATTTTATCTTAGTTTTTGAGAAGGATGATGAATTTACATGATTTTTATCATGTATTTATAATTTTGTTTATATCTATTAGTTATAGTTTTCTTTATTTAAAATTATAACTAATGTTTAATTAGTTCATTGTAATAACTTAATAGCGATTAATACACTTCAATATTACTTTAGCAATTTCCAATCGCCAAAATATTTAAATTAAAATTTTTTATTTGAATGAAAAAAGATCTTACCTTTGAAACAAAACCAGAATATCAGCATCATCGCTATCCAGTTCCTGGAATGTAAGTTTCGAATGCTGGGCCCAAACATCTAACGCCCGAGCCAGTACGGCCCTGACTCGATTCGGATCCAAATTTCGCGGATGTTTCGTACGTAAACTGCAACAGAATGCCAAACAAAGTCTGTTAAATATTGCAGTTTTTAAATCGGCAGAAATTTACAGAAAATATCGATACAGTATAATCATAATTAAAATTAAATTAAATTAACATTTTATAAATAACTTTATTAGAATTAAAACACTATTAAATTCTTCTATATTTAGAATATTATTAAGAAATTGCAGTATTTAATTAATTTAAGGTGGGAACCTGGTGTAAATGATTGCAAAATAGACCTTAATTTAGGAGTAGATTAAAGGAAGCTAAATCTTTGTGATTGATTTTGCATATTATTCAGCATTTATTTGTACATAGAATCACGTTAGTTTTATTGGAAAAAAAGTGCAAGCAAAGTTCTTTTTTTATATATAGAAATAAGTGCCTCCTTGAGCGCAGAACTTTGCGCGGATGACTCAGGAGATCTAGAATCTTGTTTGAAACAAAAAAAAACAAATATGACCGTTAAGTATATACTATTACGCACAATATATACCTAAAATTGGCAAAAAAAAATATTTTTATCGTAAAAAATTTCAAGTTTAAGAAAAAGGTCATTTTTTAAATTTTTTTATTAACTTCATTTTATATCCTTTCAAGGACGTATTTCTTACATGTCCTAGAATTAATTTATGCAAAAAATTTTTTTAAGCTTTAACAGGTTTGCCATTTTTATTTTTTATATAAATAACAACAACTAATCATAATTTAGAAGACTTTAAAAAATTTCAAACTTAGAAAATTATTACTAAAAAATACACGATAAAAATATAAAATTATTTTTTCAAAGATGTTCTGCTGTAGATTTCTTGTAATTCCTCATTCTCTTTTCGTAATTGTAATAATACCTCATATAGTTCGCTACGATCTAAAAAAATTGTCCAAAATTTATTTAAGAAATCTCGTATATTAAAGTTGGAAAAAATACCGCGTAGTATCGAATAATATTTATTCAAGCCAAAAAATAATGCATCCCACATTTCAAGATGTGCTTTCGATAAAATTTTTCCATATTGATTCCAAAATATATGTAGATCTTCGTCAGCAATTAAACGCGATATTGTTTTTCTATCATGGAAAATTCTATCTGTTAACGTTAAGGGTCTGTAAAATTAATTGATTATATTAATTACATGGATTGATCGAAAAATAATATCTTCGATAATTGTCATTGTAATAAACTTAAAATCTGGTTCTGGTATTTCAAATACTGTCGACAATCTAACACACATAAAAAATAGCTATTTCAACTAATATGAAATTAGATGGATAAATTTTAGATGATTTGTCTTTTTAATTAGATAATATTTTCAATAACATTAGCTATTTTATTTAAAATAAACAATAGTTGAAATTAAATTATTATTTCGTAAACTGTTATTAAAAATTCTTGAAAAAAATTATAATGCAATTTATTAAAATTTTGTTGGAAAAAGTTTGGTACTACAAGCTCAGATTTTGAGTGTTTTATTTCAATTATTTTGTCGTGATCTTGTGTCTTGTGCCTTAAGAATAGTTTTAGTTAAAATTGAAAAATATGTAAGTTAGTTTAAAAATCAGGGCTTTGAACCGTTATATTTTTCAATTCCGAGTGATCAATTTGATTAATTTTTAAATTTTTTTCAATGTTTTTACTAGTATTGAAAACTTATTTTCTACCATAATTTAGAACATTTTACATTCCTACTTAATAATAATTATTAATTAATTAAAGGTGTAATATAATTACAAGTATATAATAATATAATTTATTATTCAAACTTATATAATTTGTAGATGTACGTTTTAATTATATAATAATAAGATAACATATGTTAACGTAACAAATTTTTATATACAAGATTTTTATTTATTTATAATTAGAAAAAAATCTAAATTACCTCTAATTATTAACGTATTTTCATTTAAACTATTTAAAAGTTATTAAAAGCATAGTTATTATTAAAACATACACCTTCCTCAAAATGATTCCTAGTTTCATTTTCAAGAACTGAGTACCTATACATCCAAAAAAACAAAAAATAAGAAAATATTGTATTGAAACGACATAAACCGGTTCAGTTCCGGTTCGAAGCCCTATTAAAAATAAACATTATAAGGGATTCATACTCTTTGACATAGCGAAACACTGAAACAAAATTTTTCAACGCTTGAAAAACACCAGCAAAATCAACAGTTAAGGCATGATTTCCCGATTTGCAACCCTGTAAAGAATACATCGAAGATGGAAATACGTCAATTTGCGAATTGGTGAAATGTTGTAGTTCGTTTCTTGAAAATTTCGAATATGATAAACTAGATGTTGAACGTATTTTATCGTTTAAACTAGATATACTAGAATTTTCACTCGCTGATTCCAATAATTCTTCGCGAATCACTTCAGTTACATCTTTAATATCGAGTAGATTTAAAACAGAAGTATCTTGTTGTATTGTTGTCTTAGATTTGTCATTTTTCACATCTACAAAAATATTTTCCGATTTTCAGTAGCATTTTGTTAAGGGTACGTTTATATTATTGGATGGGCTTTTGAGGAACTTATTAAAAAGATACAATCTTAATTATTTAAAAAATATATTAGACGTTTCGAGTTTTAAATTTGATACAAGTCATCATCAGCAATTAAATCAAGTTTGGAGAATTTTAATATATTATAAAATTATCAGTTTACTATGTTAAACATTGTTAGACATAAAGTGTACGTTTGAAAAACAACAATCTCACATCTAGTGTCCGATAAATTTCTAATTATAAGTACAATTTAAGATAGTAATCTAAAAAAAAAAACTTGTTTCTATATTCTGTTTTATTTACTATAAATGTAATTTGTATCTTTTTTTTCTCGATGAAGACGGACGTTGAGTTTGTCAAAACATCGATTATGAATAAATATTAAGTTATTAAGTCATTTTAACTTACTTTATATAATTATAATGAATTATGTTAAAAATTACAGAATTTTCAGATAAAAATACAGAATATTTACTACTATTTCTCTGTAGTAATTTCGCTATTTTTTTATTACAGCGTACCTTGAACACTTATAGAATGTACAGATACTTTTTTCTTCTTTTCTGATCTATATTTTTCACAAATAGAACATGTAACATAAGGAATAAAAAACTTCATTAGAAGATCAAATTCATTTTCATCTTTTACTCCTAGTATCTATAATAAAAAATAGAATAATTTAAAATTACCAAAATAAAATAAAATCTAAACTTACATCAAAAACAGTTTCGAGTTTAATAAAATCTTGTTCTTTCGGTGTTAATTCGGATAAAATAAATTTCATTCTTTCCTCAATCAGAAAAGAAGAACTGACCGCTATTTTATCTAAAACACTTAGAACAAAAGTCTCAGGAACTGATTCGGTTTTTTGAAATTGTGTTCTGAGATTTAGATTTGAATTCGATTCTAATTTTAACCATTCAATTGCATCTTTATAGCTGTTAAGATTCTGTTTCTTTAGTAAATTTAATTTCGGATTTTTCCATTCTAGACCGAGTATTTGTTCATGAATAATTTTATCCACCGATAAAATCTTATCTAAATGTTTTGAGGCTGTTTCTTCATTTAGCTGCCAAACTTCATCATACATTTTATCGTTTATTTTGGTAAAATGATCAGTTTTCTTTTCCAAATCGAAAATAGTTTTTCGCAATTTTTGTATTTCTTTAGTTAGTTTGATTATTTGCGCATTTGAAGATTTTTTATTTGTTTTAATATCATTCCTTATTTTATTAGTTTCATCTTTCACTTCATTTAGCAATCTTCTCTGTTCGGAACGCAAAATAGTGTTTTCTTCTTTTTTCATCTTTAAAATATAGTAATTATAATCCAATTTATCTTCATTTAATTCAGTTGAATATTTCAATAGTTCTAATTGTAGCTGTAATTGTTTACAGTGATTTTCTAGCGAAATTTTCGTTTCGCGAAATGTTTCTTCGTTTTCATGTCTTGTTTGTTTTGCAGTTTCCAGGAATTTATTCCTTAACGCTACTTTTTTCGTTACAATTTCTTCTTCCAAATTCGTTTTTTCTTTGTAGATTTTTTCCACTTTCTCAGCATTGGCAGAAAATTTCGCTGTTCGATCTATTACAGTTGCTTCTTCTATTAATTGTAATTCTTCTTGATATGTTCTTCGCATTAAATCAACATAATCATCAATTATTTTCGTTAATGTTTTCATATCTATCGTTTGTAATTCTTGATCTTTTACGTAATTTTCTTCGACCATATCGATTTCTTTACGTAATTTTTCAATAAAATTGTTTTTCTGTTTGATGCATTGATCAAAACTGTCTATTTGTTTCAGTAACTGATCGTTCTTTTTTAATACATCTTTAGTTTGAAGAATATTCTTCCAGTGAGTGCTAATTCTACTAAAAGTTTCTTCTGCACTTTTAGATTCAGTTTCTAACTGTTCAAAAATATGTGACCGACGTTTTATGATCTTTGCTTGCCATACAGTTTCTCTAGATGCATTGTTTACTATAGATTCTGTTACTGATTTGTCACTATCAAGCAAAAGTTGTTCAAGAAATTTCGTACTTAATTTTAACTGGTTTTCCACAGTATTTTCAGAGTATTTTGAAACAATCTCTTCGCGTTGTCTAAATAATTAAATACAAGTATTAATAATTATAAATATGGGAATTATATCTCATACTAATATTATATAATTAAAAATATTGTATATTAAAAAAAAATAGTTAAAAATACTTTTTGATACATTCAATGCGTCGTTGAATCCGAAATTTTCTAGCTAATTTTCGTTCTTCAGGATCAAAAGATGTAACGCATGGTTCAAAAATCTTCTCTGAATAATCTTCCCCAACTGATTCGTACTTAGACATTTTACTTTTTTTTTTAGTTTTTTCTTTATAAATCCTTTATATGATATTAATGAAAGTGCCAATACAAATGGAAATATTTCTTATTTGACGCGATAAATATGATAAAAAAACTTTTTTATATATATTTTTTACGTTTTATGCGTTGACGTGAAATAAAATGAACACAATATGATTTGAAATCAAATACCAAGTAAAAATGCGCAAAAATATATTGATAAAACTTACAAAACGCTAATTTATCAAAATTTTGACATAGCAACTGCTAAATAAACATTTTAGAAAATTTGACACAAAATTTTGACAATTGTATTTTGCTTAGCAACATTTTACGAGTATGCTTTTTCAACAAGGATTATATTTTTATTCTCTCAGGACTACAGGGGCATATAACATTTAATTGTAAGCTCTAAGAGAGCCTTTTTAGACACTTTTTCGAAAGTGCAAGGTCGTTTCGTCTACATAAAATATTTTCTGTTTAACAAAAAAAAAAAAAGACAAAAGATTCTATACTCTATAGCGCTATAGTAGTAAAAGTACAAGACAAATTTTTTTTAAAAAAATATTTATATAATTGAAATTTAATTTTTCGTAAATAAAAAACCATATTTCATTAATCTTCTGTAAATATTATTATAGAAAAAAGATAGAAAAATATTTTCGTTTTGTTGTTGCGCAAACAATTTTATTTAATATTATGTCAAGATTAATTTCTTAGTGTGAGACGGAAATTCGCCTCTAAATTGAAATCGAAAGACTTGATAATGCAAGACGACGTAAATTTTACCAATCTATGGAAAATATGAAATTGTGAAATTCTCTTCTTAAACTTCATTTCCAGTTTGAAACAGTCAAAATTAATTTTAAACTGTTCCCAGTTAAAATTTAAGTAAACGATTTTGATACATTCTAACAGTGTTTCATTTCTCTATAAGGATTATAGACATTTGTGTCAGAAATAATTACAAGTACACACTATACAGAATTAAAACAATAACAAATATTTTTTACATTTATAAAAAAAGTTTAATCTTCAACATAAAAACAAAACTATCTTCGTGTAAGAAAGATTTTACCTTTGGGCGACATCAGAGACCTTTACTGTTGAAAAAAATAAAATCTAACGATTACAAACATACATATAAATATAGTTTCAGCACACTTTCAGTTTTATACCCGTCATTTTATCCTAGTTCCTAGGTTGTAATGTTAGAAACATTTTATACTGAGGACATGTAACCGTTAGTGTTTGTCTCTGCCATGATACGTTGCCTGGCAACGAGTAATAACTATTTTATTTTTATCGCTTCGTTTGACTTTATTGTACGTTCGCGCAAACTGACCAATTGTAAAAAAAAACTAAAACTTTATCTTGATTTTTACTTAAAATCTACTTGAAAAATAGGTAAATTAACGCCACAATAAGACAATGTAACAATCATTCGACAGAAAGAGATTACGTAAATATGATCAGCTTATAGCCCCTATGTTCCACTTAAAAATTATGGGAACTGACTAAATTAATGTCAGCATGTTTTACTTAAGTTAAATATTGCAATACTTGACAATATAATAAAACTGACTTAAAATCTGGTTTCTGTAACAAAAAAAAAAAAAAACTATATAAAAACTAGTTTTGTTTGTTTTTCGATTTTCTTTACGACTTTCGGTTTACGAGCTTAACATCCACACGCCACATTGCAGATAGTTCTTGAACTAAATTGTTTTAGTTGAATATTTCTATTTCTCTTTTTATTTTTCTTGTTTAAAATCTAAATATATGTCATAAAACTATCAGCATTTTAAAGAAAAGTTTCACAGTGAACAGTGACTTTTCTTGTAATGGACAGAAATTTGTTTTGAACATTGCTTGTAATAGAATTGTTTTGTATCTATTCAACATGATTTTATTCTCATAGTTGATATATTCAATTTAAGTTCATACATTTTCTAAAACTGAAATATTTAATCATTTTATAATAAATTGTATATATTTCCTGACAATTCGGCTCAGTTGTCAGTAGTAATTGAAATCTAGTCACAAAATTGTTCAATAATAAACTTTTATTCTCTTATGCTGGCTTTACACGATTACATTAAACAAAAATCTATAAAAAAATATAGAAAATTTTACCGATATAGCATAAAATATACAGACGCAAGCGAAATGATATATTAAATTTTAACAATTTATATATATATATCTAATCTGAAAATTGCATATTTATCAATAATAATACTTACTGATTCAATTAAATAAGAAATTTTTCAAACAAACTGTATACATAAATATAAATTGATGATTTTGATATTTTGTACAGATTTCTATACAGAATCGAATATTGGGTCGTGTAATATAGAATGTTGTGTTTGTACAGAAAACTAAATATTTACTTGTACAGAAAAATGCATCTTGTAAAGTTAAGTTTAAATTTATTAAAAAATCTTGACAGTTTTTTTTTCAAATGAAAACTTTTTCTCGAAAATTTAATTTAATTTTTACGTGATACACGATGAATTTAAATAAAGTTTGTATTCTTTAGAATAAAAACACATTTTTCTTTGACAATTTTTTTAGTTAAAATTTATATCGAATTCTGATGTAAACAGTAACATAAAAATATTTTCTTGTTTTTCATCAAAGGTTACCTAGATTATATTACATAAATTCCGGAAAAGAAAAAACATATATGAAATTCGGCTCCAATAAAATATTTTCCAGTTTTTCGTCAATATATCAAAAGTAAATACACTTTGTACTGTTGTGTCTTAAAATTTTGTTTTCCAGGTTGATTTATATTATCTGTAATTCTTTTTTTTTTAATTTTAGATCCCTATACATTGTCTAGTGCTCATGACTAATTAATTCCGAAATTTCTGCCACATACTTGCAAAAATAAAACAAAAACATAGAGAATTGAACAATTTTATTTAGAGTAATATTAGCAAATTTTTGTTATCTACCAAAACAAAAATCAGTCCTCTTATATAGAATCATTTCCACTATTCATCGGAAGTGTTAGTAGATATTTTTGGTTTCATATCTGCAGGTCAAAGTTCACGAATCTTTAAAATTCAATATCGCGCTTATAAAATATTCACGTGACGTTTCTTACTTTCCTTTCAAACTGACGACTGCTATGCATTTTCTGTGTACTTCATATAAATTTTATTTCCCTACCAAAAATTTCGTTTTGCTCAAAAACTCTTATGTACTTTTGCTAAATTAAACTTTTTAATATTTCATATTTTTGTTTAACTATAGTTTTAAATTATACATCTACGTTTTAGATACGTCTTTGATGTTTTAAATACGTAATATTTTTCTACCTGTATCATGTATTTTTATTACAGACAGCCGCAGGCCAGCTCCTTAAATTTATATTGCACTCATACAAATCAATTTTGTCTTTTTACAATCTGGTGTTAGTGTTTGTTTTTTTATTAATTTTTATTAATTATCCTTTTTTTTTCGTCCTGACAGCGATCTTCAATATAATTTACCCTGTATTTTTTGTAATTAAAATTAACTGTATTTCGAAATTTTTAAAGATTCAGGACTAGTTGTATAAAACGTTGTTAACTACATAATTAACTTATCAACTGTCTTCAGCACTTAACTCTTAAGTTATATCGATGTTTTACTGTACTGATAGATTAACCTGAATTTATTCTAGAGTTAATCTAACCTCAACGAATATGTATTTAGAAGCACTTAAAATCAGAAATAATATAGAAATAAACATATATACTTTTATGATTATGATTCGCAGTACAGGAACATAAAAAACCTTTTTATATTTTTACGGATTCATATAATGTTAGCAAGTTATATAAGTGCCCTTACGAGGACATATGTGCAAATAGGGTGTTCCGCCTATAATACAACCCTAAGGGTCTGTTCTATTACGAACATTGTTAGAGTAAAAAGTATTTTTTTTACTATTAGTACAGTCAGGGGATCAAACAGAAAAAAGAAAAAAAAATTTGCAATTTTTATTCTTATTACAAGGAAATTTTCTTTTGTAAATAAAAATAATGGCACCCGTATTCTCACCTCATGTATAAAAGTGATTTTTGCCATAAGTACTTTTAACGTTTACTTAAAATTATTTATTAAGCACTTTATAATAGTTTATTTATATTTTATAATTCCAAATATAATAAAAATAATCAAAAAGTGAAAAACTATATATATTTTATGAAAAATAGAAGCAAAAAAGTTATTTTGAAATTAATGATAAAAGCACTTTTTCACGAAAAAGTAAGGTGAGAATACGGGCCATAATCTTGGATTAAAAATAAGAATAGTTATTTGTTACCTAGTAACTTGTTTCTATGTTCTGTTTATTATAAATATTTATTAATAAATATTAATACAGAACTACAACCTATAGTCGTTTAATTTTTACCTCGTATATATTCATTTTTTCGATATTCATAGTGAACTTATTAACAGATTATTAGGAAATTATGTATTCGATAGAAGATAGAAAACTTTGGTTAAACAAACTAAAGTAAAATACCGTTGACCGGTGACATAACCGCGGTTAAATGTGGTTGGTAACCGCAACAATCGCTCACTCAAGGAGGTTGTGATGAAACAAAGTTCCACATCACACCCAGGTTGAGTGAGTAACTGTCACAATTTACAGAAGAAAACAATATTGAGCGTTCCTGCATTCGAAAACTATCAATAATTAATACTTTTATGTACGTATCTATAGTTTGATGTCATATACATATGACAGAATTTTTCCTGCGTCATAATAAATTTTGAAAAATTTTAGTAATTTTTTTCTCGGAAAGTTGGCAACCCTGTATTGTACTAAAATTATATAATTTATGTAGATACTAGGAGTAGCTTCTGTAAAGATTTTACTAAAATCGAATAAATAATGTGGGCTATAATAAATTTTTAAAAAGTTTAGTAATTTTTTTTCTCTCGGAAAGTTGGCAATACTGTATTTTATAAAAATTACTTAATGTATGTGAGTACTAGGAAAATCTTTTCTGAAAATTTGATCAAAATCGAATAAACAATGTAGCCACAATAAATTTTTAAATTTTTTAGCGAAAAATGCGTGTTTGCATTTGTGTATATATTTTACATACGTTTTCCGAAAATTTCAGTTGTGTAGCAAAAAATATTATTTCTGATGTTTTTTCGATGTAAAATTATCGATTTTAGCCACGACTGAATTTTTTTTATTATATATATTGTACGTTTACTAATAAAAAATTACTAAATAAAAAAATTATTCTAGTAACTTTATCATTCTATCGAAAATTCTTGCCCAAATTCCATTAAATATTTTCAATTTCCATTTTAACTTTTGTCATTTGTCTGGATAAATCATCTACAATCATAAAAAAAATAAAACTGACAAATAAGTCTAAATAAATAAACACTTACCATCAAAACAACCCAAGGATAACATGACAAATTTTCCTTGAAATCTCAACAATTATTAAAGCCCTAACTGTCTATATGTCAATAAAAAAAAACCTTTAATTATCTCTCTCGAAAAACTACCCTTAGTTGCCCTATATAAGGGTGCATGCGTAATACAATCGTAGAATTTCGTCAAAGAATTATTAATTTCGGAAGTGCTTTTTGGCACAAAAAGGGTCAAAATGAAAATGTCTATTATTATTATATGAGAGAAAATATTTTTGTGATTGTGCTATTTATAGGTAAAAATAATATATTATATTGATTTTGTTAGAAAAAATATTTAGAATTGATTTTAAACAACAAAAACTGTAAATAATTGATTTCAACTGATACAAATGACATTTAGAGTAACTAAACCCTGAAGCCCTGACGCCAAAAAGTAACACTTTGGTGTCTGCTGCTCAGAACGGAAAATTATAATTTTTTTAGACTGATTGTGTATAAAATATTTTAATAATTTTCAACCACTATTATTGCAAAAAATTTCAAAATTTATTTGTCATTTTTCTTTTTGTTGCAAAGATAATATTAATTTATAGCTGCAAATTACAGTATGAAAACAATCATGTAATAAGCAATTTTGCGATAAAATAATCTATATTTAAAAATTATTACTTACATTAATTAAACTGACTTTGCATGTAATAGCGGAATAAAATTTCTTACCTGTAACAAAAAAAAAATACGTATTATAATATAATATATAATCTAGAGAGTTTTCTAACTATTTTATATATAGAAAATAAATTAATATACTATACTATAGTAAAAATGTCATAAAACAAAGTTTATGGGACAAATATTTGTCACATATTTATAGGGTTAATAAATTTTCTGATGATGTTATTTGACAATATAGGAAAACTAAAATTTTATTTTAAATATTTATTTTTTTTTTTTTAAACTAGTTGTAAAGTTAGAACCTAATTTACTGTATGTACTGTATATTTATCATATATATTTATGGCCAAGAGATCAATTTTAGTTTTAATATTGCAGATAAAATAAATTGACAGTCATATAAATTATTATTATCTTTTGATAATTGAACTATATAAAACGTATGTCAGTATACAAAGTAATAATTATTAATTAATGATAAAAAATTAGAAATTTTGTACAGTTTTTAATGGCTGGTATGTTTTGGTCGATCTATCCTCGTTGCAGACGTTTCGCCATACATTGTACATATATGAGTCACATAGAAAATTAAAATATTTATCGAAGAGTTGGCAACACTGCGTAACAAAAAAATCATACGTACATTTAATATTTATTAATTGACAAACTATAAATTTTCTATTACACATTAAATATCGGTTGAAAAATAAAACTATGAAATCAAATGAACTATGGAATGTGTTTGTCAATTGTCTTAAGTATTTCTCTTGTAATAATTAACCTTAAATGTCATTTTCAATTTAAAACTCGAGTCATTTAATGATTGTTTACAATGATAGAATGACGAACTAGTTGATATATATTTTTTTTTCATCTAGAATTGCATAGCGTTGTCTCTACATTAAATATTAATTATAAATAAATATTTTTATGTCTAATATAGAACATATTAATATTAATAAAAAAATCTGTAATATTACATACATATGTACTTTTCCATCCCGTTGGTAATATACAGTGTGTAAAGTGATGAGGTTTCCTATAGGAAAAAAAATTTTAATAAGAGTTTTATGAGAAAAACTTATTCTTTATAAAAAATTTTGCTTCTATCAAAACCCCTTATAGTTAAAGAAAAATCCAGTAGTCACTTAAGATAAGATCAAAAACTTGATATTATGTCGAGTTGTTGATTTTAAATATGACTAAGTCCGAATGTTACATCCGTATCGTGTTACCCATGGATTACTTGTTAATAATAATAATAATTATATTTTGACAAATTAATAATAATAATAATAATTAAAAAGTAAGTCACTTGTATGACAAATATTTTTAACATTTTTCACACAATACTGATGTAACATTCGGACTTAGTCATATTTAAAATCAACATCTCGACATAATATCAAGTTTTTGTTCTTATCTTAAGTGATTACTGGATTTTTCTTTGACTATTAGGGGTTTTGACAGAAGCAAATTTTTTTATGAAGAATAAGTTTTTCTCCTAAAACTCATATTAAAATTTTTTTCCCTATAGGAAACCTCATCACTTTACACACTGTATCATATTACATAATATCTGTAATAGTTCTGATATTATGTATTTTAAAACAATTATGATAAAATTATAGCAGTTGAGTTATTATATCTAGAAATATTGGACATGATAATGTATCATATTTTTTTTTACAGTGTATCAATAAAGAAAATAAGAATAGATCGCATTTTTTTTCTACATAACCACTGTTAAACAAAGGATTAAACAGTAAGGATAAATATCTGAAAAATTGTAACTGGAAAAACATATATGTGATCGCAACTTTGGCTATAGTTTAGTTTGAGCAATACACGTTTACCTCGCGTTGCTTTGGTTCTATGTTTACAAAACTAAAAGTGAACTATGTTTGGAACGCGTAATTAAAAGTTATAGTATGTTATTTTCGGATACAGTCATTGTAAAATTTGTTTCTGCTAACTTTATAATACTGTACCGATGCAAATGAAAAAACCAGTTTCCTCTGTAGTAGATTTTAGTTCAATAGCGCAGCGCGCGCCTTATTAACTTGAACACAAACTATAATAAAATTCCTATATGTACTATATTAGTTGTACAATTAAAAGTTATACAGCTTTGTTATTTTGATTAATAAAGTCGAGCCAGTTGAATTTTACTTCTTAATAGATGTCATTATAATGGTAGCTAAAAACTTTTAACATTGTAAAAGAAAATCTTTCAGAACTCATTATATATTAAAATAAAACAATTGTGGGTTGTAGTTCTGTATTAATATTTATTAATAATAGTAAGTAGATTATAAAATTTATAATACGTATATTTTATGTAAGTTTACTTACTTTTTTAGTAAAAAAAATATAGATATACAGTGTGTAAAGTGATGGGGTTTCCTTTAAGGAAAAAAAATTTAATATGAGTTTTAGAAGAAAAAGTTATTCTTAATAAAAAAATTTACTTCTATCAAAACCCCTAATAATCAAAGAAAAATCCAGTAATCATTGAAGATAAGATCAAAAACTTGATATTATGTCAAGTTTTATAAATGTGTTTAATATATTTTTATAAAACTTTATTTTTTTTATCTAAATATTTTCAAAGTAATTATTATCCATTCTATAAAATAATAATTAAGAAATAAAAAAAATCTTTTCATCAAGAAATTAATTATTTTTTTTTTGCAATACGGCTAATAATGCTGGTACCAACATTCGATAGTACAAAAAAAAATCCCTAAAAAAACCGAACACTTTTCGCTACCTATAAAACGGTCTATTTTTCACAAAAAAAAAAAACTAGAAAATAAAATGTCACCTTCCTGACAGATATTAAGCCGCAAAGATATATTTTTTTTAGCTGCAGTATTTCACGTTTAATTTACACACCTCGACCTGACGGCCATTCCATCTATCTTCTTCTAACGCATATACACTCAAACACACATGAATTTAGTCGTACGTATACAGGGTGTAACAGAATAACTATTCCTAATTTTCAGAAATGATAAAAGGCACATAAAGAAACATTTTTTATTAATAAACTAGTGTCCGGAAATTTTTTTTTTTTGGCAGTCGATTGTAAAAAACACAACTTTATGTTATAACCCGAGAATTAACGGAGATTTATAATATCCGTTAAAACCATTTTATTCTACTCAAAAAAGTGCTTTAAGAATGTGAAAATTATTTTCATCTAATTTAAAAAACCATCGAGATATCGCCATTTATCAAAATACGGAAAAAGCGAACTTTTCGCCATAACTCGAAAACAAAAGACGATAGCTAATTTTTGTTTTTATAATTGAGTTTCTCTCAAAAAAAGCGATCGAGGATTCGCGGTCCATTTTTCCATATCTCTTATAGTTTCCGAGTTCCCCTATGAAAACGTCCAAATTTGCCCACCCTGTACATCGTTACAAGTTGTATATCGAAAATGGTGGTCGTAACTTCAAATATTTTTTTTGTAAAGTTTAATGCACTATTATTTCTAATAAAATGTTTCTTAACTTAACTACTCTTTGACGTTGTAATAATTAAGATTGTGTTTAACGATATCTAGTGTATCTTGACACCGAGAAATTTTCGGACACTAGTTTATTAATAAAAAATGTTTCTCTAAGTGCACTCTATTATTTCTGAAAATTAGGAATAGTTATTCTGTTCCACCCTGTATACGTATGTTCGATAAATAAAGACAAAAAACTAATAATTAAAGTAGATAGAGATGGTTATATATCTAATCAACTTAATTGGAAATTGAATTCGCTAAGGATTATTTTAATGGAATATTTTATTAGTTCTGTTTTGTATTTTTCATATAGAGAATACATTATATATCAGTCATAACTAAATGTTCAATATTATTAATATAAAAACTGTTTTCGGATTAGATTCTGTTTAATTATTTTATAAAAACGATGTTTCGACAAAACTCTCGTCTTCATCAGGTCAAAATTTTTATCAATGACATTACAGTAATTAATAAAGTTACTAGATTACGTATAAGTAACTAGATCATAAAATTATAGATTTATAATAATAAAATAAGATTGATTTAAATAAAATTTGGCTTTCTTTAATTCAGAATTTATAAATTTCATGATCTAGTTACTTATTTTGTTACCTAGTAACTTGTTTTTATGTTCTGTATATTTACTGTAAGTGTCATTTGTATCTTTTTTCCTGAGTTGAGTTCGTCGAAACGTCGATTATTAATACAGAACTATAACCTAAAGCTGTTTTATTTTAATATAATGAGTTCTAAAAGATTTTTTACCTATGTTCAATATTATTTGTCAATTGTGATACAAAATATATTTTATAATTTATAAAATTTACGATCTAGTTACTTATTTTGTTACGTCAAATAACTTGTTTCTATGTTCTGTTTATTAACTGTAAATGTCATTCGTATCAGTTTTTCTTGATGAAGACGTACGTTGAGTTGATTATTAAAAATTAATACAGAACTACAACCTAAAGCCGATTAATTTTAATACAATAAAATCTGAAAGATTTTTTGACTATGTTACATATTGTTTATCTCGAAAAGACAAAAATTCAGGCTCTTCTAAACATATTTCCAATCACAATCGGATACTCGAAGCAAAAAATAATTAATTAATACAATTCTGAGGCGTCGCACTCAAGAACCTAGGAGCTGGGGCCTAAGTACCAAGCACGGGTTGTCATATGGCAGCCATTGTGTGTTCCTCTCGAGGTCCGTGTGACCCGTGTTGATTGAGAGAGCCAACCACTTAAGTGGTGTGTCATTGGACAGAGAATCCGTGTACATGAGAACACGATCCAGAAGGAATAGATACAGAGGTGCTGTGGATATTGAGCGCCATTTGTTTTAAGTTTTATGTTCAGAAGTGGACAGACTGGAGATTAATTTTGCGTGTGATACTTTACGTTACGGTATTGAAGGTAACAGAGTGATTTGTTTTTATGGATATTGGATGTTGTTGACAAAGTAATATCGATAGAAAAATCTCGATATGTCGATATTTTGAAATTTAAGATTTATAAAATTCCACATATGAATGAGGCAAATAAAAAAAATACTAAATACAGACATTTTTTAAAATAAAATATTTATTTTCTTCTATGATTTCTGCTCTGTATTTGTTGAAACTTTAAATTCATTATGATATGTAAGTAATAACTACTTGAGTTTTTTGTTTAAAAAATATTTATTTTCCTGACTATTGTATAACGAAACTATAGTCACCAAAATAAATATTTTTGAAACAAAAAACTCAAGTAGTTATTACTTATACATATATCATAATAAAATATTTATTCTTAATGTAAAAATTAAAACATTATTAAAATTGTGTTAGTCAGTTAAGATGGTTCGGACATGTTGAGCGAATGTCTAATGAGCGTTTGGTTAAAAAAATTTATTTGAATGATTTTGACGGTATACGTTTGCGTGAACGTCCGATGAGTAGTTGGAGTAATATGATTGAGAAGGTGGGTTGCGTGAGCGAAAGTTTCCAAGTAGTAGGAATAAAAGAGCATGTATGAGAGAAATTATGAATGTGAATAAAACGAAAGTTGCTTGTTTGGATAGGAATGTTTCGAGGCGACTGATTTCGGGATGATAAAAAGAGTTTGTGCCACACCCTTTTGGGTACATGGCGTAATTGTGTATGTATGCCATACGGGAATTAGTCTCCCATAATCAATTATTATACTGTCATTTTTTTAGTATAGATTGTTTATGATAATTTTTATAAGTTATGTAATAATTCCAGATTAAATATCCAGGTTTTTTACTGAATTAGTTTTCGAGAGGTATAAGCCAAACAGACAGATGCAATTTGATTTCTATAATAATATAAATTAGTTTGGACAGAAAAAGATTTACATTGCAATAATATATTTAGATTTCGACGGGAAATCGTAAAAATATTCGATTAAACCAGCGAGTTCTAAAAATAAAATGCCAATTTCTATATAAATAATAATACCAAAAAAGCGATAAATTTCTGGTTTATTTTATCATTCATCGTATAACCTAAAAATAACAAAATAAATTTTCCCACCCGTCTCGAAATCAAATGGTAAATAAAATCTATATAACGTGTACCTTAACCTAACACCTTTACGTGGTGAGGCCAAAATCAACTTTAGTTTTTTTGGTTTCCGTTCGTTTCTCGCATTGGCTTGCTAACAGCCCTAGAAATTTTTGAAATAGAATTTTCGATCCTAGACAAACACGGTATTCCTACTATTTGTTTATTTCTGTGCAGTATATATACCAGAAATCAGAAGTGTGAAATTCTGTGATTTTTAAGATTTTTGAAAATTCATTGCGGTTTGTTTTAGAAAAAATTGAGCAAAAATAAATTGTGATAATTTTTATCTGCACCGTTAAAAATATATCTCAAATTTATGTGATTTTACATAGTTTCAAAAGTAAAAATAACAACATTTTATAATTGTACTATAATAATTTACGTAATATTAATTTGTTTATGAAAAACCACATTCATAAAGCATGTAAAATTACATACATTACATGTAAAGTAACATTAATTTTTTACAGTGAATATAACACATTGGCAAACATAATTTTTATCATATACAAAATCATTTGCATCATTTAAAAGGATGCTAATTTTATGACCTATTAATAATTCAAATATTACCTATAAAATTTTATATTTTTACCTATAGAAAAATCAATCATTTACCTATTAATAATTAAAAAAATGATCTATAGTAAAAAACAAAAACCCTAAACCAACCTACTAACCTAACCTACCCTAAATAGCCAATTACGTTATAAATCAAATTTTATAGATCGATAATTATATCAGTAGATATTTGATTATTTCCATAGGTCGATAATTATTTTCATAGGTCGATAAATATTTCTATAGATCAATAATTAATTCTATAGGTAAAAAATTAAAACCATAGATTAATTATTTAATACATATGTAAACTATTATTTTCATAGGTACTATTCGGTAGATCATATGTTTTTTTCATAGGTCAAATATTTTTATCCCATTTAAAATAATCAGTAACATTTTTTTTGTGACTGTTTTATATTAGTTTATTATGTAATATATTATAAGCACGGAATGTATTTTCTGTAGTTAATTTACTATGATAAATTATCTCACTAAAAGTTGGAGACAGAGTCAGATAAAAAATAAATTCGGAGTTGAAATCGG
Organism: Clivina fossor; assembly: GCA_963966155.1. Classification (NCBI taxonomy): domain Eukaryota; kingdom Metazoa; phylum Arthropoda; class Insecta; order Coleoptera; family Carabidae; genus Clivina; species Clivina fossor. The sequence goes on along the minus strand of OZ014561.1, from coordinate 21,000,771 downwards.
AGTCAACCGATTTTTTTGTCGATTTCACACTAGAACTGGACGATATTAAAATTTCAATACGGTGTTTATCTGTCTGGATAGCACATTTACTTTCAACTAATTTTTAATAGTAATTTTTACATTATCATATTAATAAGCGAGAATCAAAATACATGATCATAAATTTTAAATTGATGTACACAGTACATAAAAAAAATAAATAAAACAGAAACAGAAAAAAAAAATGGCAAACAAGAAAAACTTGTTTCCACCCGGCAATTTCCGCATCAACGCGTGAAAAGTTTATCGCGAAATGACTAGCTTCGCTTTTCCTAGTTTTTCACCCCTCGGCACTCACTTTTCCGCCCAGCGCCCGCGCAACCGAACACCACTAACATTGAGAAAAATCGTGTTGTGAGATATGGAACATAGCTATATTTTTCTCCTATTTGCTGTCGTGCTTATTTCGCACACAATTCTGATCTTACATACAAGTTATTTGCCACTTTATTGTTGAACAAAATAAGGGTTATGTTTATATATTTTTTCGTTGAAAGATACAAAAAAAATATATTGTTTTGTTTTTTTTTTTGGAAAAAGATTTGATAGATTTTTGTGTGTATTGTTTTATATTGTAATAAAATTGTTAAATGACTGCCATCTTAAAAAATTTATACTTTATACAGTGTGTAAAGTGATGAGGTTTCTTATAGGGAAAAAAATTGAAAAAAATTTAATATGAGTTTTAGGAGAAAAACTTATTCTTTATAAAAAATTTTGCTTCTATCAAAACCCCTAATAGTCAAAGAAAAATCCAGTAATCACTTAAGATAAGATCAAAAACTTGATATTATGTCGAGTTGTTGATTTTAAATATGACTAAGTCCGAATGTTCTTCATCAAGAAAACTGATACAAATGACATTTATAGTAAAAACAAGTTACTCTAAAGCTGTTTTATTCTATCTAGTAATTTGGTTTCTATGTTCTGTTTATTTATTGTATATGTCATTTGTATCATTTTTCCTGATGATGATGTAGGTATGTAAGGTACGTCGAAACTTCGATTTTTAATCTAAACAAACAACTTTCGCTTCATCCACATTCATAATTCCTCTCATACATGCTCTTTTATTCCTACTACTTGGAAATTTTTGCTCACGCAAAACACTCAATCATACCACTCCAACTACTCATCGGTCGTCCACGCAAACGTATAAGGTATACCATCAAAATCATTCAAATAAATCTTTTTAACCAGACGTTCATTAAACATTCGCTCAACATGTCCGAACCATCTTAACTGACTAACACATAATAAAAATGGTTATTTTTTTAACAAACTTACATTTTTCTAGATTTACGGTGAAACATATTTTTTATTACTTACTCAGCTTATTTCGATTTTTGATGTAAAAATAACTTTATATAAATATTTACATTAGTTTTTTCAAAAAAATTTCCTACTATAAAATAAATTTATTTTCGTGTCAAATATAGTAGAAATAATATTTTAAATGTGTTTATTATTTTCGTGTTTCACTTAAAAAAATTAATCCCTCTATATAATTAAAAATACAAAAACTTATCAGTCGAACTTTGGTGAACAAAAATAAAATATTAATTATTTTTACTTATTAATTAAAAATCAACAGAGACAAAACTTTTTAATTAAATTTGTTAATTACAATAGCGAATTCGTTGAAATTCACGAATTAAACTTTTTTCTCCGACATCTTTTATTTATTTTTTTTTATCTTTCTGATACACTCAATGTGATCGATTAAATATTAGAGATAATTTTTTTACTTTCTATACTTTTGGCAAAAACTATATTTGTTACTATAATAACAAAAAAAAACTAAAATTAGTGATAGTTTAATTTAATATTGTTGTAGATTATTTTGGAATTTTACTTGAAAGATAGATACAAAATCTATTTATTGCACATTTCTAAAAGTGTCTAGTGTTTGTAAAATATCTATTTCAAAATTTTATCATATTGTCTGCCTGACATTATAAAATCTATTAAATTTTAATTACATATTTTTTTTGTTACATTTTATATAAAAAAAGAAAAAAAACAAAGAATTAAAACAATATTAATTGCAGTAATAAAAATGTGTTATAGATTGCGTTATATTTTTATTTTAAATTATTGTGTTATTAAATATTGTGTCATATCATAACTGCGATACTATTAAATACAGTTAAAAATAGAATTTTTATTGTGATAAATAATTTTCTAGAAAAAATGTTCTAGAATATAGATAAACTAATAAATTTTTATAGAAATAAAAATCAGCTATTACTGTAGCGAAATAGTTTAACAAAATTTGTAATTCTAATGATTTCGTAGACAATACTAACGTTATTTTTGCAAAGATATATTGATAAATTTAAAATATTGTCCGAATAGTTATAAATAAATAAAAAAAAATCTTTAACTACAGATATGTTTTGTATTTTTATGTTAATAGCTTCTCATATTTGCCAACTGGCAATTTTAAATAGGATCTGATAATAGATACATATTTTTCTTTATATAGTTGGTAATTCTATAGCCAAATGTGAATATGCAAAAATATTACACGTATTGAATTGAATTGCTTATTTTACAGATAATAAAAAATAAAATAATCTCTGTTATGTATAATTTTCAAAATAGCGGCTTTTCTAAAAAAAAAAGTGCCTAAAATTGACCCTTTTTTTTGGTTTAGGAGTAAAAATTACATATTTTGTACGTTCCAACAAAAATTGCATGTGTTACTTTTATGTTATTAAGCTAATAAATATATATATATATATATATATATATATATATATATTAAAATTCCCATGTTTAAAAAGTCCTGCATAACCTAGAAAATTAAGTATATTTTTATAGATATTTATTCTAACTCTAGTCAAAACATCACATGATGAAATATATTTAATTTCTTCAATATCATATGATATATGTATAATAAATTTGATCTCAGACTGTACTTGCGCGTATAAATAAGGTTTCAAACAACCATATGGTATGATCGGTATTGCTTCTTTTTCTTCTTCTTTACACTAATATAGATCAAATATCAAACATTGAAATGTATATGGATTCGTCGCTTAAGTAATTGACATACAATATATGAATACACAAACTTTTTTCTAGAATTTTAACAATTACTAATAATTTAAAAATATATTGGCCCGTATTCTCACCTCACTTTTAAAAGTGATTTTTATCAAAAGTACTTTTGACGTTTACTTAAAATTACTTATTAAACAATTTTAATTCGTTTATTTGTATTTTATAATATTAGATAAATATAAATAAGTAACTTTTTCTGATGATGTGCATCTATAGATTATATCAAAAATCTATGAAAAACAAGAAATTAAAATTGTATATAGTAAAAATATTTTTCAGAACTTATTATATAAAAATAAAAACTGTTTTAGAATTAGATTCTGTTTAATTATTGTATAAAAACGACGTTTCGACGAAACTGAACGCTGATCTAATGAAGACAAGAGTTCAATCTTCTCGAAACATCGTTTTTATAAAATAATTAAACAGAATCTAATCCTAAAACAGTTTTTATTTTAAAATTGTATAATTTTTTCTTCTACCTAAAACTAACCTAATCTAGAACTCAAACGAAATGACACCAATCCGTTAAAAGTAAAGTAACAATCCGTTAAAACTAGTCTCTGTGTGAGCTTTGCACTCTAAACAAGTTAGTGGTTACTTATACGTTAGAGCAGAGTTAACAAGGATTCCATCTCAATGAACAGACGGGACGCAGGACATTTGCCATTGTCCTTTCACATCCTTCAAGCTGAAATAGAGCCATCTGACTTGTTATCTGGCAGGCATACAATGACAGAATAATTGTTCACTCAGGAAAAATAATATTTTGTGGAAAAATGCGATACACTTTTTTTTTGTGTCGTTAATTTTGAGATTATTATCAATCATTTTATGTTTTTGTTTTTCTTTATAAAATATGTAAAAAAATATATTCGTTTTTATCGTTGAAGTAAAAAAATAAACGGTAAAATTAATATTTGATGTTTTATTATTATCTACATACAAGATGATTAAGTTACGAGTATTTTACATGCAAGTTTACAATATTTTGGTCTCTTATTTTAATTGTTTGCTAAGTTTTTACAGTGTACCGTCTGTATACTGTAAACCTGTAAATAATTCTCAATTAAAACATGAATTTAATAAAAAAAATTGTTCAGCAACTCTTGTAATGCATGCGCAAATTCATTAAATTTCAAATATAAATAAATAAAAAATATACCATTTTATATTTTGAAAATATGTAGAATAATATATTAAATATACTTTGATTTTTATCACAAAAAATAAAAAATTTATGATCGTTTGTGTAAGTAAGTATCCCTTATATTTTTTATTCTAGTATGCAAAATGCGTTCCCATTAAAAATCTATTCGACGTTAAATCTAAAAATCAAACATTACATCATAAAGACTGTTATATATATCTAGCAAATAATGTTCTTAAATACATTTTTATAGCAAATAAGAATACGAAAAAATTGCGAATAAACTAAGATTGATGTTATACGCAATATTGTCCATAATGTTCGTAAAAATGTCTCGATCGGGAAATGTAAATCATAAATTGATGTAATTGAAAATTGTACTATAAAGATATAAAAATCTTATGTCTCCCATACATAGACAAGGTGGACAAAATTTTTTTGAAAAGAGGTATTATAGAACATAATTGTTTTAAAAAAAATAATATTACTAACGGAATGAAAAAGTACATATCTATGGAATATTACAATTTTTTTGTCAAATCCCTTTAAGTAAATTTATAAATTTGTTGTCATAAATTTTCCACAAATAGGTAAAATTTGTTTAATTCTGTAATATTATTGTTGGTATAAGTACGTACATTTCTACTAAAGAATGTATTTTGAAATGAATGAATTGTTACACTTAAAATATTTTATAAATATGTACTAAGTCTCATAATTTTAATGAATTATTACAAATATTAATATGCAAGCTGTAATTTTTCATATTTAAATAGTTATACCAACAATAATGTAATTCTACATAAGTATGTAATGTAGTTTTGCAGAAAGTAAGAAATTTTGCATACTTATTAGATCATTTTTACTTATTTTATATAATTATTATAAATTATGTAAAAATTACAGAATTTTAAGGTAGAAATATAGAATATAGAAATATAAATTATTATAGTAAAATTTTACTTCAATTTTACTATAATTTCTACAGTGTAATTTACATTTATAAAAATTATTAATATATATATTAGTTATATACATGAAAATTAAAGAAAATAACCAACCATCAAAATAATTAAAAACCTTTTTAAGAATACGTGATTTATTTCGAAAAGCAAATCAAGTGAATTTTTGTGTAAAGAATTTTATCAAAAATCATTAGAGAGTGAAAAAAAAAACAATCGTTTTTTTTAATTAGTGAGAAATGCATTCTCAGACAATTGCATATACAGGGTGCTTCGTCACGTATGCAGACGTGTTGAGTACTATACGATATCTTAATTAATGGATATTGTTAATTACTTCATGTCTGGTTTTAAGTATTTCATTTGTTTGACACGACTTTTTAAAAAACCATAGATACTTTCCTTGTTCTCAAAAATATAATAACGGACTTTTTTTACAAATAATACCAGTTAATAAACAAATTATTCATATAGGACCATTAAATTAAATTATTTTACAAATTATTGGTGAAAATAATATAGTGAATTATTATTATTTTGACTAAAACATAATTTATTGGTATTTCAAAGTACGTTTGAAATTCGATTTTAACTAATATTGTGTGATAAGACAATTTAAAACTAAATATTTGCTTTAAAAAATTAAGTTTCCCAGTAGCAGACTGTATTTTTAGTTTGTGTGATATTTTTTTACACAAAAATAAATATTTTATCATAGTAAAAAATCTTTCAAAGCTCATATTTAAAATAAAACAGCTCTAGGTTATAGTTCTGTATTAATATTTATTTAATAATCGATATTTCGACGAACTCAATGTACGCCTTCATCAAGAAAAACTGATACAAATGACATTTACAGTAAATAAAACAGAACATAGAAACAAGTTACTAGCCAATCATAAAAATTTATAATTTCATAATCTAGTTACTTATTTTGTTAACTAGTATCTTGCTTCTATGTTTTGTTTATTTATTATATATGTCCTGCTGATAATATACGTAGAGTATGTTGAAACGTCGATTTTTAGTTAAAATATATACAGAACTTAATCCTAAAGCCTTTTTTATTTATAAAAAAGACTTTTATCATTTCATATTAAAACTAAACTTACAACTGTTAACTGTATAAAACGAATAAAATTGTCAATCAAAATTTTTTGGAAAGTTAAATAAGCGAAGCTCATTCATGTAGTTTGCTAATTTCCTAGGGCCCTAGGGCGCAAATCAAACAAGATTTACAATAAGACCGAAGGGGCCAGGATCGTTTTGAATACTGTGTATATAAAGACATCATTCAAACGCGTGCCGAAGAGCGTCTTGGGGGCGCTTGTATTATTTTGACTTGAATGTTGGCAACCCTGGCGTCGTCTGCCATTCAATTCAATCTTAACAGGCGTGCAAACTGTCATTTACACTTGTTATTTATAATGTTAAATAGATCCAAGCAAGATTCAAACCAAATTGCAAATGAGTTTTTGTAACAATAACACAACAAAATCTAAGTGGAATTTGAAGGCTATTTAAAGACTGTATTTTTGGAACTATTCAAGTTTTGATGCAGAATTATCTATCTTCTGTGTAGAATTTTTTCATAAAAAGACAAGTAAAATAATTATTTTGTATTTGTCAAAAAATTTGGTTCATAGAATATATACATATACATATATATTTTTTATAATCTGACCATATATTGTCTACTTCTAAAGCCTACCTTTCGATAGAATTCTATCGAATAAAAAAATGATATTTACTAGAAAAAGACAAAACACTGTGTAATATTACAGCACGGTTCAAAATTCCGCTAATTAATTAAACACAAAACAGAAATTATTCATTTACGTTCTAATCTGTAACATTTATCAGCTACATTAGATTTTAAAACAAAAGTCGAACCTTTTCTAAAATAGAAAATACGTTTTTTTTTTGTTCGCTTAACAATAAAAAAGTTTTCTATATATAAAAAAAAAACTGTTTATTATTAAGTCACTCACAAATGTATAAAAATTATAATTTCGTTTTTTTTTTGTTATATTATTTGTTTAAATTTACGAAATATTGGCAATTCTGTTTGATGAATTTGCAATTTTAGCATAATTTTATTATTTTATATTCATGAAAAATCTAAATAAGGCACAATATTTGAAAATTTTGAAATAAATTAAACTTTCGAATAATTTTAAGATTAGTCAATGAAATTTATTTTGAAGATACAATTTTTCCTATGCCTCTATACTTATTTTAACAATAAATAAAATAACGAATCATTTTTTACTCAGTTTTTACTGTGCAGTTTAAAACTGTGCAATTTCTGCTTGCGCAGTTAAGACAATAAACTGAGCGTTCATGGCTCATATAGCAGAGAAAAAATATCCTTGTTAAAAGTTCGATTTTTTTCAATATAAATATAAAATATAATTTTAAAAATAATACATTACGCAGATGTATTAAAAGAATAAAAAAAAATTAGTTGAAAAAATGTGTTTTAACAATAAGTTTAAATCAAAACTAATAAATATATTAATTTACAATTCTTTTTTTTATAATACTTTGATAAAAGAAGCAATAGAAATTTATAAAGAAAAAGATAATATCAATTACTGTGAAGACACTACTGATATAAATAAAATTTGGCTTCCATTAATTAAATTTCATGATCTAGTTACTTATTTTGTTATCTAGTAAGTTGTTTCTGTGTTCTGTTTATTTACTGTAAATATCATTTGTATTTTTTATCCAAATGAAGACCTATTAATACAGAACTATAACTAAAAGCAGTTTTATTTTAATATTATACAGTTTTTTTTTAATATGCTTTTACTGAATTATTATTATTTGAAAATTACTATAACAAAAAAAATTATGAAATTGATTATAAATAAATATTAATACAAAACAGTTTTATTTTAAAATCAATCAGATAAATACTATTCAGAAAACTTGAAATAGTAAACATTTTATTAACTCACGAGAGACATTAACTCCTATTTGAATAATTCTAAAATATAATCAGCAAATATCGAACGATACAAATACATGCGACATTTGAGAAATATCACATGCTATATAATAATAATAATATAAAATATTAGTATATAAAATAATAGTAATAGTCCCTATTTCACAAACTGAGGGGTGGGGGGAGGGTGCTAGTCATGCAAGCGTATCTTTGACATTTTGCCAGTTTGAACTTTAAAACAAGAGTCACGGGGCAATTTATGAACTTGTTATACAGGAGAGGGCATCACTAGAATTTAAGGACCTGTAAAAGGATAGGAAAGAACCACAAATAGGTTTGAGGTTTAGGTTTGGGTTAGATTAGATTAGATTTAGTTATTTATTCAACCAATCGGTTAAGGCTTATTTTTAACGGAAAATAACAATGAAGATTTAGGAGTTTTGAGTGTAGTTTGTGGGTGATTTTATGCCGAATTTACCAAATATTGGTTTCGGTACGGTAATTAAACGTTGCTCACCAAGCATTGAGGATGTATGGTGAAACGTCTGCGACGAGAATAGATCGACCAAAAAATTCTATGAATTCAATGTTTAGTAAATGTTTTAATATTAAATTTTGTATTTGAAAAATTAAGTTAAAAAATTCTGCCACTACTACTATTTCATAGCTACACTGTAAAAAAATATAGCAAAATTACAGAAAATAATAGTAAAATTTTACTATAAATAATCTGTAATTTAATTTTATCATAAATATTCTGGATTTCTACCTCAAAATTTTGCATTATTTTTAACATAATTCATAATAATCGCATAAAAATAAGTAAAAATGACCTAATAAGTATGTAAAATTGCTTACTTTCTGAAAAATTGCATCATATAGTTAATGTAAAAATACATATTATTAGTATAACTTTTTAAATTAAGTAAAATTACAGCTTGCATATTAATATCTGTAATAATTGTAAATTTCGAAATGTATGTAATTATATTACACTACTAAACAAATTTTATCTATTTATGAAAAATTCCTGACAGCAAATTTAATGAAGTTCTATAAATTTACTAAAAGAAACTATATTGTTACATATATTAGAGTGTAGATAAAAATATAATAATATAAGAAAATGCTAATCATACATTACATGAACATTATTATATGTACATTAATTTATTATCTTGTTGATATACTAGCAACTTCTAATTTTTGTCATTCTGTTTAGTAAAAAAATATTAACTTGTCAGATAATTTTACACGCTTTTATACAAAGAGCATAGAACAATTTTCAATTGTGAAAAACTACAAAATACCGTTCAAAAGATTAAAATTTTACAATAATACTGTTTACAAAATAGTGTCAAATTCTTTAATTTGAATTATAAGCGGATTATTACAAAAATTCGGTATAATTTTTCGTTTTTCCATTCCTGCAATCTTAGAAATTTCGTACAAATCAACGTAAAAATCACTAAAATACTAAAAATTTGTAGAATCTGATATAGAAAATTTGAGTAATACCTCGGAAATATATTGTTCGCTTTAAAATAATTAAACTTTAAATTATGCTCGATAATTATCAACAGAATTTATTAAGAGTAATTAATACTAAGATTTCTTAAGTTTGCAATTAAGGATAATTTATTATAATAAACAAAGTAATTTAATACGCATTCAATTTAGGAAATTAATTCGTCGTTCAATAAATCAGCATAATTTTACTTCGATAAATAATCAATTCTAAGTTTGCGTTTCATCTGGTCGTTTCAGAAAGGAATTAATAAATTTATCCTTATGGGAATATTGGAATATATTAGAAACGATAATAAGGATATATATTAGGGTGTCCGTAAAAAGAAAATTTTTCCAGTCGTGGCTAAAATCGATAATTTTACATCGAAAAACATCAGAATTAATATTTTTTGCTTGTTTTTACGAAAGTAACAGGTTCCTCTACACAAGTTTATATCGTGTATTTGAGTAGCTTTTGCCCAGTTCTGATATATAGTAAGTTCAGTGGGGCATATTTAAGGAAGCGTTTAAAAGTTCGCAAACTTAGGATTTAAAAGTTTGTTTTTTTATGGTAGTACAAATACGAAAATGTGGTAAAAAAGTTAAAAAGTTTCTTTCACTGTTAAGTTGTTCGTATCAAAAAATTTCATATTTTTCATTTGTTTCGATACAATTGTACGATTTTTGATTTCTTTTCGATTTGATTCTTTTATAATTTAAAATATATACACAGGGTGATTTATTCTAATAGTACCATATGAATTTTTGTACATTATTAATCTGATAAAACACGAAAATCAAAGACTCATATTCTCAGCTCCACTGCTAAAAGTGTTTTTTTAACAAAAGTACTTTAAACGTTTATTTAAAACTATTTACTATTTATTATTTATTTAATAAAAATAGAAACAAAAATTTATATTGAAATATATGCTACAAAATTTTTTGTTAGTACTTATATGATGATGCTTCTAATATTGTTTAATAAAATATTATTTAATAAGAAATAAAAAAATTAAATAGAATAAAAGAAATAATTTCCTAGTTTGATATTATTATAAGAAAAAGTTTTTCATAATTAATTTCGTTCTAAATTTAGAAATAAATTATGAACATTAAAACTTTTGTAAGTCATTATAGTTAAACTATTTATAAATAATTTTATTCAGGTATTATTACTATATAATTAAATAGTTATACATGAGACTTTGATGTTTATTATTAAAAAAAATTAATATACTTAAGTAAAAATATATTTTTAACTAAGAGAAAAACAGTTTTGACACAATTTGATGGGTAGTTTATTAAAATCATAGTAAAATTACTGTTCGTAGTGTAATAGATCATTTTTAAAGAAAATATTTAAAAAAAAGCAAGCAATCTTGTAGTAATATTTGTAATATAATAAACACCAAGTGATTTTTGTCAAAATTACTTTTGACGTTTATTTAAAATTACTTATTAAGCGATTTTAATTAGTTTATTTGAATTTTATAATATTAGATATAAAAAAATTACCAAAAATATAAATACTATTAATATTTGATAAAAGGTAGAAAGTAAAAATTTATTTTACAGTAAATAAAAACACTTTTTCATAAACAGAAGAGGTGGAAATATGGGCCTAATATTTTTTTAAATAGTAAAATTGGTTATTCCTCAAGTACATCAAATTATATTTTTTGCAGTTTCTAAATTGAATATTTTTAGCTTTAATTAAAACTAAATTTGAACAAAAGATCCATCAATAATTTGATAGTAATGCATATTTTTCCATAAGACATACTAAATTTATATGTTTTTGTTATTTTTAAACACACACATACACACTAATCTATAATTCTGAATTATATTCCACAAACCAAAAAATATATTTTCTTCAAATACAAATACATTTTTTCGTAGACTCGAAAAATTTATATTTTCTTTTGGAGAATTTTTCGTAATTTATATCTTAATTTTTGTAATTTTACTCTAAAATTTACTGCATTTCGTATAAGGTGCTAGCGAGTAATTAATTTTTTTTTGCATCAAGATTTCTTTTATTATGCTTTTTGCAGCTTTATCTAGAGAATCTAGATGACAGTTCAAAAATGTTATGTTCTCTTGAGGGTTTGCTAGATAAATTATTACCACCGCGAGTTGAAATAAGTTTTTTTTCTTTTTTTTTTTTTTAGTTTTTAATTGCTTTAAACTGAATTTTTAAAATGCAAGACTGTGTTTATTAGTTATTAAATATTTTTGTTTATTTTATTTGAATCTTAAATAGTAAATATTATCTTTGGCCCTCTTATTTATGAAGTAGTGCTTCTAATTTTTACTTTAAAATAAATTTTTACTTCTATTTCTTATCGAATACTCGAATATATCAAATAGTAGTTCTATTTTGATATATATTTTTACTAATTTACTTATTAAAATTGCTTAATAAGTAATTTTAAGTAAACGTCAAAAGTAATATTGACAAAAATCATTTTTAAAAGAGGTGAGAATACGGGCTTTTGTCTCTATTGTTTTTTGAAAACGTTGCTTGAAAATAGTTCTAAAATCAACTAATTTTTAAATTATTTTACTTAAGATGTAACCAAAAAATGCCCTCACAAGAGAATAATGGCAATTCTCAAATTTTTTACTTCAATATAACATAATTGATTTTTTTATGTAACGAAAACATAAAAATTTTAATTTAGTATATATCACACTTAAAATAAAAATTTAAAGCAAAAATTGAAAGTATATCTCACATTCTAATAAGGCAATGAAATAAATATAGAAGATACTGTTTATTTATTGTATATGTCATTTGTATCAACGTACGTTGAGTTCATCGAAACGTCAATTAAAATTATATTAATACAGAACTAAAACCAAAAACCGTTATATTTCAATGATAATGACTTCTAAAATATTTTTTACTATGATAAATTTAATATATTTCACTAAACACAACATATAAATATAAAATAAAATATATTACCTTCATTTTTTTAAGCTAAAAAATCTTCGTTTAACACCACAAACAAATATTAAAAATCTACGTGAAAAAAATTATCGGCAACTTTTCGATTTCGTGAACCACATATTGGAAAGAAGTTGGACAAAAACTGAACCGGTACAAACCGGGATTGGAGCGGTATAGATGTTACCGCTACGGGTAACACACTGCAACTGTCTGGTTACAACTCAACAGCGGTGACTATATTTGCAGCGTACGACCGCTAGAGGCGTTGTAATACCTATATACGCCCAAACTAACTCCTAAGTACATACATACAAAATATTGATATGTGAGTGAACTTTCCGTTCAGAATCAATTAGTTTTTATCGAAATTTATCAAGTCATTTAGAAATGTATTCCCCCGTGATTATCTCCGAAAGTTTTAAAATTTGTTATGTTCTCAAAAACACATGGCTAATGCTTGTTTATTATTTTATTTTTTCGAGGGGCGTATTTGAATTTAGTATTTTTATACGGAGTAATTTGAGATATATAACAAGTACAGGGCGGATATTAAATAAATTATTGTTATGACTAATTTAAAAATTTAAGAGTGTATGTTTATTTTTTTTTTCGTGTTTACATTAGTGTAGAAAAATGTGTGTATTAAAAAAAATTCTTGTTGTATTATTTGTATATGAGATAAAACACGAGTTTTACAAAGTTGATACGGTTTTTTGATAGTGGATTAAGCTGGTTGACAAACAGAGTTTGTTATTTTAACTTGGGTAGTTTAATTTTTTTTTGTTTAGTTTAAAATACTGCAGTAAATTAGAACAAACTTATGTTATTATACACATATTTTTTTTAATGTGTTTTTATTATATTGTTTAATTAAATTAAACATAAAATAAAACAGCTTTAGGATATAGTTCTGTATTAATATTTGTTTTAATTTAACAAATTTTATTCAGCAATAATTTTTAAAAAAAAGGGTACTTTATTATATTGATAGTTCTTAAATTATTTGGCAACTATTATGACTAAATTTATTATTTATAGATAAAATATTTAGCAAAATCTGAAAATAATAATAAAAAATAATACACATTCACAGAAAAAATTATTGAAAATTAATATATTTTGCAGTTTAATTTATTTTTTATTTTCTGCCAAACCAGTATGAGTTAGAGAAAAAAGTTACTTAGCTATTATGTATCTAACTTTTTTCTCTATTTTACTGAATTTTTTCAGAATTTTTTGAGCAAATTTTGAAAAATGTCTTATTTTGAAAAAAAATCCCAAGGGAGAAATTTTCAAAAATTCATTTTTAATTTTTTAGAATAATAGTTTCTTCACTCAATTATAGTACTCATTATTAAAAAAAGTATTCTAAGTATTTCTCCGAATTTAACTCGAGAAAGAAGTATATCGCAAATTATCGAAATTACATGTTAAACGCCCATACGAACTTAACGAACGAACACCCGGTATATATACAAACATACATTGTCCAAAATTATAAGTTTCTACCAGTACTAAAATATGTTTTTGTTTTTCTTTTTCTATATGTAGTTTCAATATACGCAGATACGAGCTACAATGTTATATTTCTTTTTTTTTCATTTTATATTTTCATATTGAAAACTACAAACTTAATTCAAGTTTTCTCATTTTGAATATCGAATTTTGAACACCTGCATTAGTTTTTATGCCGCCACGTAACTTATTAAAAATTTCAACTTTTACATACGGTATGGTTGTAATAATAATATAAAACATAAACAAAAAGAAAAAAATGCAAGTAAATAACTACTAAATTCTTCGCAAGTTACTAAGAAAACAATAATTTCAATTACAAAAAAGGTTAAATATTTTCTAGTTGAATATCTGCCAAGTAACTCATAAAATTCTAGTCATTTTAAATTAGAAATTATATGTTATAATACTAAATTAATATGTATTCTGAGAAATATAAATATTAAAAACATATAAAATATAGATTTCTTTTCAAATAAATGATAAAATATTAGTAAAAAATCCTTCAAAACTCATTATATTAAAATAAAACGACTTTATATTATAGTTCTGTATTAATAACAAATTCAAATATTTTTAAAATATTTAAAACAAATTTGATTAATAAAATTTCTTAGTCGTATTTGTGAATCTGGCTATAAATCTTTTAAATTTTAATAATATTTATGATAATCCAATCTAATATTTAATAAAATTTTCAATTTTATTTCAATATTGATATGTATATACCTACAAAACAGTAACAAACAATATTCAAAGTATAAGAAACAACGAAAAAAGAAAGCTTTTTAAAATGATTTCTTAAAACGTTGAAGTTGATCTTATAAGTGTAACATATGTTTTATATTTTGTATTCGTTTCTGTTTTTTTTTTTCCCTATTTATTTTATTTATACATTCATATAAACAGATTATAATGTAACTGTGCTATATTTTGGTAGTATGATATATTTACGAAATCAAAAATCAATTATGCGATATAAATAAATCATGATTTTTTTTCTAGGTTTCTGTTTATTGTCAACAAAAAGGTAAACAGTTTTTTTTTTCTCTCCATCTGTATGTTGGTAAATATTAATTTTATTCGTGATAAAAATTTTAAAAATTATAAAAGTATTAAGTTTTATTTTTTAAAACTATTTTTTTTTATTTTTTTCCAATAGAAATAGTGCCTTTTTTGCAAATTTTTAATAATTTTTTAAGGCATATGATATAAAAAAAATTAAAACATATGTGCATTATTTTATAGGGTAGCTTTTAAATTTCAAATAAAAAAAAGCTAGTAAACGGCCACAATTTATTTTTCTATTCCTGCTAAATAATCCTGCTCATAATATGATAAATTTATTATTCACGTCAGTGAGTTACTGAATTATTATAAATTTGTATTTGAAATGAGGGTAAATGCTGGTTGTAAGGTTTTGGGTGCTTTGGCGATTTAAACTAAAAAAAAAAAAAATATTATAAGAAAATATAATTAATAGTCGACAGTTTAACTTTGTGAAACTCTTTGATAGATAAAAGGTTTGTAATAATACTCATATTCGTAAAATTTCACTATTATAACACTGACAATGGTGCGAGCCGAAACTTAAGTCTGTTGACAAAATAAATTTTAGTGAAATTTTACGAATATGAGTATTATTACAAACCTTTTATCTATTATAAGAAAACTAGTCTAGATTAGGTAAGAAATATTAAATTTTAAATTTATCTATATAAGGACCAGTATTTCCAATTTTATTTATTCTTAAAAGTAGAACGTCATTTGTGATTGGTTAAAAATGCATCCTTAGAATAAATGACAATATTTCATTGGTTTATATTTTAAAATAACTTTAGAAATACTGGACTAATACCGATTATTAGGTACTAGCAGAAATACGTATCAAAGTCCAGAATTATTCCATATCTCTGCAATGTATGCGCGCCACAGCAGAGTTCATATACAATTTGAGAGTCGAAATAACAAATGTTCCTCCGAGTTCGTGTACCAGAGAGGCAACACAAAACAACTTACTGTCAGAGCCCGAGTTCATCTAATTAATAATTATAGGCCCAATTAATAATGATTGTTAAAGTTGGCTGCTATGGCTGCGGGCACTGACGTCATCATAAACACATACACACACACACACACACACACACACACACACCAATAGCATACTTAGACGTAATATGACATTGCTAGCATTCAGGCTCTCTGAGTATACAATGTGTCAAGTGCTGAGGGGGTCTGAATTTGGGCATAGTTAGTTTGTATATGGAATAATAGTATGGGATCTCTTCACTACAAGAGAAACTCTCTCTCTATCTCTCTCTATATGTATATATATATATATATATATATATATATATATATATACCGGGTGTTCGTTCGTTAAGTTCGTATAGGCGTTTAACATGCAATTTCGATAATTTGCGATATACATTTTTCTCGAGTTAAATTCGGAGAAATACTTAGAATACTTTTTGATAGACAATAAAAAGTTCTATAATTTGGTTTTAGTTTTAATTTGCTAGCATGTGCCATTTGGGCGCTAGAATTTTTTTTTTATTTTTTGGTTTTTTTTTTTTTTTCATAAACTATGAGGTGGCAGAACAACTAGTACTATAATTGAGTGAAAAAAAAACATTATTTTAGGATGCATCGTTTAGTAGAAAAAAATTAAAAACTAAATTTTTGAAAATTTCTCAAGGGGTACCCTTGGAATTTTTTCAAAATAAGACTTTTTTCAAAATTTGTTGAAACAAATCTGAAAGAATTTAGTAAAATAGAGAAAAAAATTAGCTACATAATAGCTAAGTAACTTTTTCTCTAACTCATGTTGGTTTGGCAAGAAAAATTATTGAAAATTAATATTTTTTGCATTTTAATTTATTATTTCTTTCCTGCCAAACCAGAATGAGTTAGCGAAAAAAGTTACTTAGTTAGTAGCTAATTTTTTTCTCTATTTTACTGAATTTTTTCAGATTAGTTTCAGCAAATTTTGAAAAAAGTCATATTTTGAAAAAATCCTAAAATCCCTTGAGAGATTTTCAAAAATTTAGTTTTTAATTTTTCTCTACTAAACGATGCATCCTAGAATAATGTTTTTTTTTTCCACTCAATTATAGTACTCGTTGTACCGCATTTTTCCGTATACGCTTATTTTCCTAGACATGAAATTGGAACAAATACTATTCGAAAAAATGTAGAATAAACATACAAAATAATAAAAACTGTAAAACGCTCCCAGTATAAAAACACACTCGTTGAATAGTTGTTAAGTTATTTAAAAAAAAAAAAATCACTTTCTCAATATTAAACTCAAAACCCAAACACCTTGCTAAACTCAATAAAACACAACTAAAGTTTCTCAAAACTATCTCGAGTTACATCAGAACTATTCACCGTGAACTTCCAACGGTAAAATCGTCTCCGATTCTTCTTAAGTCAATCTCGTACGCGTGTGTGTGTCTTTGAAATTGGCGTGCCTATCAAGATGATCCCCCATTCCCATTTCCTGGATTCGCTCCTGTGGGAAATAAGAAAATTGACCATCGCGTTTTCTGAACCAGCTTGCTCTGTCTATATATATATATAGTGAACGCAGAATGTGAAAAATTCCAATAGGACAAAGTCGACAATCGCCAATGGTGCTGTCAAAATCACGTCAGATTGTGGACACCCTGGAATATTGTTTTTTTTTTGGCACATGGCCCAAAAGACAGCCAGATACGTGAGCACATATGTGACTTAAATGAATAGTGATTGAAAATGTTCAAAACGAAATTTATTGATAAATTGTTTTATTAAATGAAAAAAATATATATATATATTACGAGAGGTATCCTGAATGAGAATGAAACAAAAGTTAGTTGTCTAGATAGAAATATTTGAGACGAAACTAATTTCGGCATTTGTGCCAGCCTCTTTTGGGTACATGGCGTGACTGTGTATGTATGTAAATTTTAAAATTTTTGGCTGATATTTGAGTGTTTTAGGCCTAGTATTTCTAAATTTTGTAATAAATTTGTCCTTATGGAATAATTTTAAAACTAACATTTTAGAACTCATTATATTAAAATAAAACGGCTTTAAGTTTTAGTTCTGTATTAATATTTATGAATAAAATATTATATATAATATTATAGTATAAAAAAATTTGTGATAAATATATTTTAATTAAGAATTCAAATAAATAAAAGTATAAATAGTTTATAATAAAAAGAACAATTTAATTCAATAATTACAAAAAAAAAGAAAAGTAATGAAATTACAAAGTACAAAAAAAAAGCTTGAAATAAATCGCAAAGAATAATCAAAGTTATTCACAAATATAATCCGATTTAGTTTGATTTTTTTAATACTTTCTAATTGAGAATATCGCGAATTAATAATGGAATCCATTTAGAAACTTAATTCAATATTCTCCGTGAATTTTATTCATTTCCAAAGGAAACCTATTTTTAGATTTTATTTTTATTTTTGAAATTGAGAGACGTTTAAATTTAAATTTTTTATCGCATATATTTTTTCTTACACTTCCTTACACATTTTCAATAACCAAATTCAAATTCAAGCGAAAATAAAACAATTTCATTATAAATTAGTTAATAAAAAAGTCTTTGTCTCTGAAATGTAGACGCGAAATAAGTCGATATTGTTATTATTATATAGAATAATCTTATTTTTCCGTTTGTAAAATGATTATACCTGGATTTTATGATATTTTTTTTTTTTATAAAAAGCAACATATTGATAGTTTATTGTACTATTCTATAAGATCTACACTACTATAGAATAATTTTACTTTTTTAATAAATAAAAAAATTCATATAAAGAAGACAAAAGAATTTTATAGTACTATAAAGCTTATAAAACTTTTGATAGAGAAAGACAAATATTTTGTAAAGCTACATAAAAGTCTTACATATGTGTACCGAATAGACCCCCTCCCCCATAATTCTTTTCAGTTTTATTAATATACAGATAATTCCCTAAATAAATTTCAGTTGTAATATCACAAAAAACAATTCAACTTAAAATGCGAACAGAAATATCTCCTAAAGCTGTGTTGCAAGCAACAAAAATCTTTAACATAAAATTAAGCCAAGCCTAGATTTGATTACAGGGGGTTAGTTAAAGCTTCAGGGCTTGATTGCCAGCGTCACATCAGGCGATGTTTATCAGTAGGGGGTAAGTTTGATATCCGCTCAACGGGGGAGACTATTTTCACCTTACGAAATGACTAAATGACTAAATGATCGAGAAATCAGTTTCTCAATTCAATCTCAGCGCAAATCGAAGATTAGTTTTCTCACAAAATTGTTTCGTAAAGAACGAATTGAAATTAATTAATTTTGATTGAAGTTTATAAACAAAATACGTAATTATTTCCTAACTAAAAAAAAAACAGCCCTCTTAATGTTTAACTTAGTAAAAAAATCTCTCAGAACTTATTATCATATATTAAAATAAAACGACTTCAACTTCAAGTTCTGTATTAATATTTTATTAAAATATGTGTGTATGGAAAACTGATTTTGTATCAGTTTTTCTGATGAAGACAGACGGTGAGTTCGTCGAAACGTCGATTATAAATAAATATTAATACAGAACTCAAACCTAAAACCTAATACAGCCTTTTTATTTTAAATTTATAAAATTAAATAAAACAAAACAGAAATTTCATTTAAAAATAAATAAAAATATACCATTCATATCAAATGTTTTTTCTTTTGTATGGCACCCTATTTAGAGTCACCCCTTATTATTTTCATGAGAACCTTTATTAATTTTATGGCTGGTATTTCTTAAATGTCAATTATTTATAAGGTAGTAGATTGTCTTTTGTTATACAGCATTGTTTTGATTATGTTGATAATCTATAAATGTTCGCTATAGAAAAATTCATTTTAAATACAAATAGATTTTTTAACTAATGTCATTAATATTTGCAATTACATTTGTATTTTCGCTAAATTATTGTTTAAAATTTATTAAGTATGTAATATTTATTAATAATCGACATACGTCTTCATCGGGAAAAATGATACAACTATAACTTTTACAGTAAATAGATCATAGAAATTTTATAAGTTTTGAATTAATGGAAAACAAATATAATTTAAATCAGTTATTAGTCACACTGGAAAAAATGTGGTGGGGTTTACTGCAGGTTAAGTTAGGTTAAAAAATTAGTTTATAGTTATTTTTTAAAAAAAAACAGGTTATTTTCGAAAAAAACGGAGCAATCACACGATTAGGACATACATAAATAAATTTTTTTAATCAGTTTCACAAATATGTATTTCCTAACTAGTTCAAATACGATTTAATACACTTCATATTCTAATTGTGAATTCAATTTAAAGGGCATTATATCAAAATACAATGCGGGTACCAGACGGTTTTTGCTTTTGCGCAGAAATCGTACCAACTTTCAAAATAACCCTCCGTTTATTTCTATTCTACAAAACTCTAGAGCTACAATTGCTATGATCTTAAACGAAGTTTTATTGAAATCTTAATTGGTACAAACGCTAATATAAACAGATATTTATGTTGAATAAATCAAAGGATGGATTCTTCAAACGTACGAAAACGATTTTTAATCATTCAATTCTTAGATAATTCCAATACAGAAAATTATTACATAATATTATTAAAACTGTAAAAAAATTAGCGAAATTACAGAAAAATAGTAATAAAAAATCTGTAATTTCATTTTACGATAAATATTCTATATTTCTACCTCAAAATTCTGTAATTTTAATCACATAAAGTAAGTAAAAATGACATAATAAATATGTAAAATTGCTTATTTTCTGCAAATTACATCACATACTTAATATAGAATTAATTATTCTTGATATAACTTCTTAAATTATATAAAATTACAGCTTGCATATATATCTGTAATAATTCATCAAAATAATGAAACTTAGTACATATTTTGTTTAATAATACTAATAAAATATTTGTAAGTGTAATTTATTCATTTCAAAATACATCCTTTATAGATAAATTTAGAAATGTATGGAATTATATCAACAATAATATTACAAAACTAAACATTTATAAAAAATTCCTGACAGCAAATTTACTGAATTTCTGTAAATTTACTAAAAGAGACTTTACTAAAAAAAATGTATTATATTGGATACCGATTTTGATGTGATAAATTTTAATATTAATCAGAGAATTATGGTTGTAGAAAAAGTATAGTGCTTGTATAATTCTAGTACTCGTGCTGAAACTATCACAGCCCCTAAATCTACTAAGTAATTACCGCACTCATTTTTGAGGAACAAATGAAATTCATAATAGAAAAATATCGCATACGAAATCTCCAATCGAAGTGATTGAAGAATAAAAACATCGAAAAATTGAACGTCTACGACTTCTTATTCCATCTATTTCGGGAACAATGACAATTCATTTATAAGAACCGTCATAACTTGGAAGCTTAAAACTTATTATTGTCCGTTAATTATGTTGTTTGTTCTTTACTTGGATTCTGTTTTGATTTAGTTTTACATAATAAAGAAACAGAATATATATACCTACATAGTTTCAAATACTTTACATTAATATGTTTTAATTTCTGTTTGATTTCAATTTTTAATTAAGATAGATAGTATGGTTAAATATAAAAATAGAATAAAATGAATTTTTGTACAACTATTTAAAAAAAACTGTACTTGTATTGTACTATTTTTGAGCGTAAAATATTTGTTTACGAACTAATGGTTTATGTAGTTAAATTCCACAAACATTAATATTATTAATTAAATTTAATATTATGCTGCATATTTCTGCTTACTAAATATTAAAATATAATATTACTGTGGCGAAAAGTTAATAAAATAAAATAGTTTTCCTTAAACCATAAACAATAATATTAAAAACCTACTTAAATTAAGTAAATATGACCTAATAAGTATGTAAAATTGCTTACTTTTTGCAAATTACATCACATACCTACTTAATGTAAAATTACATATTATTAGTATAACTTCTTAAATTATATAAAATTACAGCTTACATATTAATATCTGTAATAATTCATCAAAATAATAAAACTTAGTCATGTATTTTGTGTAATAATACTAATAAAATATTTTAAATATAATTCATTTATTTCAAAATAGATTTTTTATGCATGTAATTATACCAACAATAATATTATAGAACTAAACAAATTTCTCCTATTTATAGAGAATTTCTAATAGCAAATTCTGATAGTAAATTTACTAAAAAAACTATAATATATGTAATTTTTAAACAATTATGTTAAAATTACAGTTAAGTAAGGCTAGGCATCATAGCGTCTCATGGTTTGTAGAAAAAATTACATTTTTTTTTTTAGAGTGTACACAAAAAAAATTGTGTTCATGATTTCTCGTATTGACTGTTTTCATTTTAATATCAGAGCAATATAAAATTTTTGTGGTTATCAAACTAGTTCAATGCACTGCATTAATATTAAAAGCATGTAATAATTTTCTGTTTTCGATATTGATTCCAACCCTATCATTTGGTTAATCAGAATATTTTAGTACATTTTATAAATTATTTAGATTTTTTATATGCTGCTGTACGAAATTATACATGTTTTTATTTATTGTATTATTATGTAGACATTTTGTTACGTACTATATTTATTTATAGTTTTTATATCTATAATTTAATTCAGAATCGAATTTAATAAGCACTCGCAATTAAAGCCATAACAAAGTCAACGGCTAGACAAATTTTTAAAAAAACTAGTTTTTTCGTAAATATCTAGAAAACTAGAAGTTTTAGCGAAAAATATGTAGAATACTTTAAGAGAGAATAAAAAGCTGCATAAGTTAAGTTTATAAGAACCTCAACACCAAACGAAAAATTCAAAGAAACTAGGTATATTTCTAAATGACACTCTTTACATATTAATAAAATGTTTGATTGATTTTAGAAAAAAAATTTCATACATTTCTTTGCGTTTCACAACTATGTGATTTGTAAAAATTCTTAATTAAAAAAAAAAATGTAAATATGAAAAAAATCTTATTAAGGTGATTTAATGTTGAGCTAGGGGTGTGAAATCGACAAAAAATCGATCAACTCCGAATTTATTTTTTATCTGACTACGACTACAACTTTTAGTGCGATAATTATCATATTAAATTACCTACAGAAAATACATTCCGTGCTTATATTACACAGTAAACTAAACTAATATGAAACATTCACAAACATGATGGCCCAATTCTCACCTTAGGTACCTAGTTTATTTGAATTTTATAATATTAGATATAAAAAAATATATATCAAAAATAGAAATACTATACATATTTGATAAGAGGTGGAAGTAAAAATTTATTTTGAAGTGACAAATAAAAGCACTTCTTTATAAATAAAAATCCTTCCCTTGTTTACGGTAAATATAATTCCCATGACAAAATATCTTAGTTTATTTACAAAAAAAAATCACAATATTCATACAAAATGTACAAAACACATTATTTATTTTCTATTATCTAGATAATGTATTGAAATTTTATTATAAATTTAAAAACGAATATGAAACAAATATAGATACAATATAAATAAAATAATATCTATAAATATATGAGTTACGATGTATACATAATATATAAATATCTCTATACAAAAACGTGATATTCTAGTAAATGAAACAATTGAATACTATAGAATTATTAAAACGGGCACGTGCATATTACACGTGCTATAGAGAAAATTAATACAGAAATGTATTTATTTAAAATTTCCAAATGTTAATTTTCAAATTTATCAAACAATTTTTATATTTAGTATAGATATGTAATGGTATTTTTTCGATTATTATCAAGAAAAAAATATATACAAATGACATGAATAATAAACAAACAAAACATAGAAACAAGTTACTAGGTAACAAAATCAGTAACTAGATCATACAAATTTTATAAATTATTAATTAAAAAAAGCCAAATTTTATTTATCTGTTTTTCTTTATAAATTTTTTTTTGCTTCTCTTATCAATCTACTGTTAATATTGATGAGTCTTGCAATTATTACAGTATCTTCGAGTTTTACGTTGAGTTCATGAGTAGTAATAAATATTAATACAGAACTAGCACTTAAAGCAGTTTAATTTTAATATAATGAGTTCTGCAAAATTTTTTTTTGCTATGTTAATAACAAACATCTAATATTTTCAACCGATAACACTCGCATGTATTAAATCTACAATATTCTATAAATATTTACATTCCTACTCAAATATTGATTCAATTTCTTGCAATAAACTAATTGCAAATAAATTTTTACAACAATAAACAAACATTAGAGTAAAGTATGTATAATATAAAATAAACTGAATCGAGAAACAATAGTTTTCTTTGTAAAACAAGCCAGAGTTTAATTACCAACTGGTGTTTTAAAAATTCTCGTATCGCCTTGGCGTATTCGTTATCAGCATGTGTTTCGCATATGTGTTACGTTAGCGTTACGTCGAGAGGAAGGAATGAGTTTTATGTTACATTCAACTAAACAATAAACAATTGCAGTCGATAAAAGTTGTGGCTTGCTTGTAATCTGAGGTTAATGTCATCCAATAGAATTGTTTTTCTGCAATTTGTTCAATTGTTTTGTTTCTAATTGCAATTTCCAGCTGTGTTTTCAAATGTTATTTGGTCAGTTTTGATAATGAAATTTTTCTAGTTTATTTTGAAAAAATGTGACAAGAACATTTATTTTTATCGGTGTGATTTATCAGCCCTATAAAATAGCGAAATTACAGAGAAAAATGTAGTAAAATTTTACTATAAATATTCTGTAATTCTAGCTCAAAATTCTGTATTATTTTTAACATATTTCATAATAATCGCACATATAACTTTTTAAATTATGTAAAATTGCAGCTTACCTAATAATATCTGTAATAATTCATCAAAATAATAACACTTACTACATATATTTTGTGTAATAAAATTAATAAAATATTTTAATTGTAATTCATTCATTTCAAAATACATCCTTTATGTAAATTTAGTAATGTATATAATATTACAGAACTAAACAAATTTAACCTATTTATAGAAAATTCCTGACAACAAATTTACTATAGTTCTGTAAATTTACTAGAAGATACTTTACTAAAGAAACTATAATAAAAATTTGTAATAATTCATCAAAATAATGAGACTAAAAATTTACCTTTTTATAATATTACATATATGTAAATAATTATACCTAGAAATAATTAAAACTTAATTATATAATTTTTTTAAGGTACAGAATATTTTTACTAAAATAAAATTACAGATTTTTTTTATAGTAAAATTTTACTACTTTTCTGCTGTAATTTCGCTATTTCGTTTTTACAGTGTATACTTTATCTGTAACAAAAAATGTTTATAATATATGTATCTACTTTTTCGACTGAAATAATACAGTACCTGTACTTGAATTTTATTGTTTATTTTTACAGAAATGCTGTATGTATATATTGATTTCATTTATAACTAAACTATATAAGTATCACGTTTTTTATTAATCAATTTAAAAGAAAACCAAGATTGCAAACCTCGTAAAAAAAAAACTATAGTAGGTAGATTACTAAAGGAAAATTTTTGCTTAGACATGACACAAGATGTCACTCCTATTATGAAGAGTACTTTAGCTGGAAGCTTACAAGAAGCTCGCATGATTTTGTCTACATTCTCGTTCTATATAGAACATACGTATATATGCCACTTCACAACTTAAAGCAGACGTTACTATTATAAATCTCCCGTCTCTCATCATTTTTTTTCTTTTCGCTAGAACCTATATTCGAACATTAATAAACTATAAACTAAACTTGAGATTTTCCTCTAAAATTTCACAAGTTACTCAGTCATCAATAAAATTATATTTTAATTAGGGAAATAGATAAATTCACTTGAATTAAAATAGAATACACTTGGTTAGTTTGGATACTTTCCACTATAAATTAGATACTTTGCACTTTGTACAACTTAAACTTTAATTTGAATAATTTGCACTATAAACGCTATGAAACCCTATCATCTGCGCCACTGTTGGCTTAGGGTAGGTTAGGTTAGGTTTAAGTTGTTTAGTTATGCTATTATTCAATATAGGCGCTTATTTCATCGGCGCAAATGATAGATATCGACTGGCGTAAATGATTGACAGCCCCCAAAGTGAAAAATATTCGTTTTATAGTGAAAAGTAATTAATACAAGTGATAATATTTTTTTGTGCATTATGTTTTTTCAAAGTTAAAATATTTTTTTTTCCAGTTGAATAAATTTAATTATAGTGGAATTATTATTTTTCTTGCAATATATTTGTTATGAGCGAATATGATCTAAACTAAAGTGAATATATTCTAAATTAAAGTGCAGTTAATTCCAACCCTTTTAATTATATATTTTTATTCAACTCTGAAGGTACAAAACTTTGTGTACATTGTAAAAATCGAACAATTCTTGCAAAAACAGTAAGACGATATTATTGTAATTATGCAGTAATGTAAATTTAGCGTACACACAATTTAGTTGATAATAGTAATTACGATACAGAAAATTACTAAAGTAAGGTGTAGATTGCTTCAAATATGATATCATTAGTACAAAGACAGAGAAATTTAACTATGTTAAGCCCTTAAGTGCTACAAACTATGTCTTTGATGGTGTACAAATTAAATTATATCACTTCCTAGATGTATTATTGATATAACTAATGGAAAATCTTCATCTTTAATTATATACGATATATATATATATATATATATATATATATATATATATATATATATATATATACTCATTTTGGTGTGTGCAACATCATTTTATACACTGTGACAATTTTTCTTGTTATGCAAAATTAATAATAAAATTAATATTTCAAAAGTATAGAAATTTGATAAGATAAAATATAAGGCCCATATTCATGGCCCCATTTAGAATACTTTTGGATAAAAGTGTGTATGTTTTAAAATATTTATTTAAAAAAATACTGGAACTGTTTCAGGATTATTTATATTTTAAAATAGTTTATATTTGATACTATAATAAAAGTAAAAATTAATATTGAAATCTTGACTGATTTTAACTAAATGTGCAATGAATACGGCCCTATGTTTTTAACAAGAATTTTATCAGAAAAATCGAAGATTTTAGAATCATAAATGTTGCAATTTTTAAATTTCTAAATTTTAAATCTAAATCATAAATCACAAATTTGTAAATTAAATCCATTATGCACTAGGTTTTAGTTCACAAAATAATGTAATTTACAATATAGTTTTTCGAGTATTTTTTATTTTACCAACTTATTTAAAGATATTTAGCAGGAAAAAAATCGAATCCTGCTAAAGAAAAAAAAACAATAAGTTTCCATTATTACAGCCATGTATCGTTGGTTGCCTACCTGAATTATTAAGATGTAAATTTTATTTTATACAATAATTTTGAAAACAATTAATAAAAGAACGTTATTATCTATAATATTTTACAGGATATTTATAGTTTTTCTGTATCCTTTTAGAGAAGGATAGTACATCTCAAAAAGAGCCGATAAACCTTAAAACGCCTTAGAAAAAGTCGTCTCATAAGCGAAATAATATAATTCTTTTAGTTTTCACACTAAACGATTAATTTGTTTTAAACTCTAGTAATCTTTTTATGATGTTTAAAAACCAGAATTCGCGTTTATCTGTAAAAATTTTAAATTGGTATGATTACAATATCTCCCTTACTATAAAGTGACAAAATCAATAATAAAAGTTAAAATACGAAACAAAATATGTTTAATATTTTTTATTATTAAATTATTTATTTAACAAAATATAATAAAAAAAAACAAATAGTTGTCTTTCCGAATAATTTTCGATATTATCTAAACTAGAAAAAAAATTGCAAACAAAAAGCGATTTAATTTACAAAGTGAAAAACAAAAATTCTTACGTTTTTATCGACTAGATGTCAGAACGTCAGTTATTTAGTTTAGTTTGCCTACTCGTCACTGAATTACCAAGGCGCCACTAGTAAATAAAGTTTGTGGAAACGCCAAAGTTATTTAGAAAACATTATTTAATTTCGTGTAATTTCTTTAGACGCAGCTGCTCCG
This sequence comes from Clivina fossor, assembly GCA_963966155.1. Classification (NCBI taxonomy): domain Eukaryota; kingdom Metazoa; phylum Arthropoda; class Insecta; order Coleoptera; family Carabidae; genus Clivina; species Clivina fossor. The sequence goes on along the minus strand of OZ014561.1, from coordinate 20,972,497 downwards.
AACATAAAATATTTAACGTTTTAAATATTTGATTTACAAAAATAAAAATTTAAAGTACACAGTATTGAATAAATCCTCTTTTTATATTTCATTTTTTTGATGTTTAATTTATTTATTTGAAAATTATGTAGAATAGATATAAAATTATGTTGCTATAATGAAATTTAAGTATTTAGTTACTAATATTAATGTTGAAAAATGAATTATTTCTGAAACATAAATTTGTGTTTTTAATTTATAAAAAAAATTAAGAAAAATATGTACTTAAAAAAATATTAATTAAATTTAAACTGTATAATACAGATAAATATTCGAGGAATTTTGAAATTAAAATTATTAATTTGTTTTAAAACAAGTTAAATATTTATATTGAAAATGACTGCTGTGAAAATGAGATTTTTATGTGGCGTATGAATAGAGAACACTAATTTCGGGATAGTGGAAAGAGTTTGTGCCATATTGTTTTAGATACATGGCGTAATTGTGTATGTAGACAAAAATTATTGTAAAAAAACAGTACTGATTAAAAAGTTTACAAAAATTTAAAAAAATCAAGAAGAAAATATTCAAAACTATAAAATAATTTAAAATATAAATTGTTCGTTTACGAGATATTATGCTCTTATAAAAATGATTCAAAAATTCGCTAACATAATATTAATTCGATAAGACTATATATTTTGACAATATTTAGACATGTATTGTAATGAAAATCCGGTCGACATTGGTTGCCGTTTTATACAGAGTGTATTTCTATATCAAAAAGAATTCTAAACATTTTTTGTTAAATCTAGTTTTCGAGATATTTCTCTTATAGAAATGATTCAAAAATTCGCTAAGATTAATTCGATAAGACTATATTTAGACGTATTTTGAGATAAAAATTCGGTTGCCATTGATTTCCGTTTTATTCAGAGTGTATTTCTCTATCGAAAAATATTCTACAAATTTTTCGTTAAATCTTATAGTTTTCGAGATATTATGCTCTTAAATTCGCTAAGATTAATTAGTAATAATAGTACTTTTAACTAAAAATGCTTCTTAAAATACCTGTAAATATAAACCAATTTGTTTTTAAGACTTTCACTTTATTATTGTCTTAATTTTTTATTAAGTACCTACGTCGTCAAAATTTTCTAGCAAAATATAACAAATAACTATTCATAAGAGCCTACAGCAATTGCGTTTTTATTATTTGAAAGCAAAATTATTATCATATAAATGAATTAAATAATAAATAGTAATATAAAAACAAAATAATATATATATATTTTTTTTAAATAATAACTTACCTCCATGTCAGATTAGTGTATCCCCAGGTTTGTCCTTGCAGCGAGAATCGCTTAAAACGTCTTCGAAGTCCTTCCGACTCCTGCACGTCAGGCAAACCACATCTCTTGCGTGCCATCAGGCGTCTAGTTGCCGCGTCTATTTCTCCCGTTGGCGCTAAACCGCCAAATCGTTGCATCTGCCGAATTGCATCGCGTACAGATTCTTCAGTTCGTAAATTGCCCGTCTCTTGATCGGATTCGGGCAGATAGCCGAATTTCATCAGGTATCGTTGCTAGAAGAGAAACAGATTATTTAAAATTTCATTCAACTGAATAGGTAATTGCAAATTGCAATGTCATACCGAAACTGTAAATGTGTATGTGATCAAATTAAAAACTCTATCTATAGCGACTGCTACCTACTAATTAGGGTTCGAAATTTACTTGTCATTTGGATCTATATTATTATCGGCCCTTTTTGCACATTCAACTGTCAAGATGAACATAATATTGTACAATTATTATTATTTTATTTTTTTTTGTTCTTTTATGTCGGAATATTTTTGAGAAGTTTTTGTTTTTTGAGGTTATTGACTTCATTTTGAAATTAATTTTTCCCACATGCCATGTTTCTAGTCTTAATTGTTATTAATGATTGTCCGAAAATTGAAATATAATTAATTTAGACGTTTTTAACTCGTCGAGTACGGGATATATTTTTAGATGACAAAAGAATCTAGTTTTTAAAATAAATAAAAAATAAATCTAAAAATTTGAATTCGTCTTTTTACTGCAAAAGTACAATATTTATTTGAAATTGTATTTTTTGATATCTGTTTTGCATTTGTTATTTAAATAAACAAAAATTAACCACTTACACTGTAAACATTTTTTTATTTAAATATGAGTTCTGAAAGTTTTTTTTTTATAATGTTAAAACATTTTTATAAAAATATTAAAAAAATATTTATATTATGATGAAATTATAGAAAAATATTCATTTAACAGTAGCGCATACATTTTTCATAATTCAAAATTTCAGATAATTTAATTCTGAATTATATTATTACTTTAAAAAAAAATTTGTTTAAATCATTGAATCTTTTAATTCAACCAAATCCTAAAACTATATTATTCAGACAAAGAAAAAAGCAAACCCAATTCTATACTAAAGCAAATTACTTTTTTTTCATTTTCTTGCAGAGAAAATTAAATTAACAATAAGCGAATTCAATCGTCCGGGCACAAACTCTCTGGAAAGCGGGTAGGGGCACACGACGAAGAATACATAAAACAAATGCTTGCGATGATGTCTGCAATAGATTGTCTCTTGTTTCTAAACTCTCTGCTGATTTTTGTTTTAGCAAAAAAAAAATGTTATTCTGTCTTTTGCTATTAGCAAAACCTAAAATGATTTAAATTGTATGCATTGTATTGAATAGTTTCAAACATATGTTGTCTGTGATATTGCAATTTCAATATATTGCACTGTTCAAAAGATAAAAAATTCTTTAAAATGTGCAGCAAAAAACTTAAAAATTTGTACAAAAAAATGGTCAGTGAAACATGGACATGAAACAAATGCAATTCAGTTATTTCTTTGTTTTGTAAAATCTAGTTTGTACAAAAACAGAATTTATTTTAAAAAATAAAACGGTTTTAGGTTGTAGTTCTGTATTAATATTTATTTAATGTACGTTCTTATCAGGATATTGTAACTAAAATTGAAACATAAGAACAAAATAAGTAACTAGATCATGAAATTTATAAATTCTGGATTAAAGAAAGCCAAATTTTATTTAAATGCAGTTACTAATCACATTGATTCACGTTATTTTTTTTTCTTTATAAATTTCTATTGCTTCTCTTATCAATCTGTTGTTAATATTGATTGGGGTCTTGCAATTATTACTGTAAGAGAAGCAATAGAAATTTATAAAAAAAAAATATAACATCATTCATTGTAAAAGCACTGAGTTAAATAAAATTTGACTTCTATTAATTAAAAAATCTATAAATTTCATGTTCTAGTTACTTATTTTGTTACCTGGTAACTTGTTTCTATGTTCTGTTATTTACTTCATGTGCATATATCATTTTTCTTGATGAAAATGGACGTTAAATTCGTCGAAACATCGATTATGAATAAATATGAATACAGAACTTTGACCTAAAGTAGTTTTATTTTAATATAATGAGTTTTGAAAGATTTTTTTAACTAATATATCTTAAATTTATGAAATTTTAACATTTTGTAATTTTACTGTGGCAATTTATGTAAATATTAAGTTTTTTATGAAAAATTACATTCACAAAATAATTTAAACTTTAAAAAAATTGTTCTATAATATTTTTTTTTAAATTTATTTGAATCACATTGTATATTTCAATGTACAATCATGAAAAATACATAAATTATTATAAAAATATTAAATTATTATTAGCTTATATACAAATGTAAAAGTTGTAAATATTCTTATGCCAACATAAAATTTTGTAGTTGCAGTAACAAAAATCTGTAAAACTAGGTCATAGGTGTATATACACATATGATGACAATGCGACAAAGAATTGCAACAGAAAAATACAAAAAAACAGACACATAATATACTACTTTGCATATCAACGTATAGAAATATTGAAAAGAAGATATTTGTTTTGTTTAGATCACATTTTTACAAAATGCATCTTTTGTATACAAACAATTCCTATCTGCTAAACAATCTCGGTTAAATTTGAAATATTTAAATTTCAAGCAAATAACTACTTTATATTTATTATGGAAAATATGAGTTTTTTTTTCAATTTTATTAAAAGTATTTGAATATTATATAACAATAGTCTAGTAATATTATTGTTTTTACGTTCTAAAATATTAAATTTTAAATTTATTATTGAAATATGATAAAATAAATAAATAAAAACACTAAATATAGTTTCAGTAAAACTTGTCGAAATATTAATATTTTTTAAATAAAACGGCATCAGGTTATAGTTCTGTATTAATATTTATTAATAATCGACGTTTCGACGAACTCATCAGGAAAAATAGCTACAAATTAAAGTAAATAAACATGAACATAGAAACAAGTTACTATTATTATAATATTAATAGCAAATTTATAAGAAAAGGAATAGAAATTTATATCCTTTAATTAAAAATTTATAAAATTTGTTAGCTAGTAACTCGTTTCTATGTTCTGTTTATTTAGTATAAATGTCATTTGTATCATTTTTCCTGATGAAGTTATTGAGTACGTCAATTAATATTAATACAGAACTACAACCTAAAGCCGTTTAATTTTATTATAATAAGTTCCGAAAAATTTTTCACTATATTAATTTTTAATTTTCTTCTGACATTATTAACAGAATAAAAAAATTGTTAACAAAAATTGCAAATTTAACTGTCAATATTTGAACATAATAAAATACTTAAAATATATAAATAAACATAATAATTCATAGTATCAACTTAAAATTTAATATCAAATAATAATTTTTACTCGCATTTTAATGACGTTTATTACAACACCAATTAAAATGCAATTAAATAATTATATAATAATTCATTAGATGCATTAAATAGTCATTTTTATCTAAACGGATATATACAGGGTCAGTGCAAATAAATAATTTCTAATCCTTGTCGTTTTATAAGCCGCCTACTGAAAATAAATGCAGTTGAGACTATTTTTTTTTTTCAAAAACTTGTTTTTGATATAAATTTATCTTATGATTCAGTGTAATTTTTTACAAACTTTTTAAATAGTATTTATATCTGTTTTATCACAGGAACTATTCTGTTGTATTTATAGTTTTAAATTTAAACATATACATTGTGTCCCTGACTAGATGTTTCGAGAAGATAAACTATTTTTTTGATCCAATGATTTCAAATTAAATGACCTACCCCAAGTTCCATAAATGGTTTAATACTTTATTAAAATCTAATGGTTGTAAATAATTTAATTTTTTTAACTTTAGCGATAAAATTAGGGTTTTGGAGCAGTCTGAATTTTGAACTGATTCGCTCCTACTCTGCTCCGATATTTATACAATTGCTCCGATTTTGCTCAAATTTAAATTGTAAAAAATGTGTTTCCAAATTCTAATAATTCGTTTAGTTTTCAACTGGAAACGATTAATTTGTTTTAAACTTTAGTAATCTACCAATTCGATATTAGAATATTGTTGGGCCATCGCGATTTTTAAAGAATAAAATAATAAAAATTTTAGTCAAACAAAGTTGATAGTAAAATTGAATTACTGAGTTTATCTATCAAATAATCAAACGTAATAACAAATGATAGATTACTAAAATTTAAAACAAATGTTTTAATGTAAAAATTAAAAAATAATTATCTCGCTTATGAGACAACATTTACTAAGACGTTTCTACGTTTTATTGCGATTCCTTTTTAGATGTACTATCGCTTCCTAAAAAGATACAAAGAAACACCCTGTATATTTGTTATAAATTTGATGCGATCATATAAAAGTGACGTTAAATTTCTTAGAAAAATACTATAAAATAAATTGAAGAAAAATTGAGCAACTAGAAAATTTATTAGACACACAGTTAGTTGGCTACGATAGTTTTTTTATTAGTCAAGTTAAGTTTTGAAATTGCAGACTCATTGTGGAACAAAAGCTTTTCCGAACGCGAACATTCTTACGCGTTACATAATGCTTAAACAATTTAAGTGTTATTTAAATTATGACGTCATTGTGTTTTTGTTTAGTTTACAGTTCTTTGCACTTAACTATGGATAGCATGTTTTACTTATTATAGAAAAATTTTACATGGAATGTGTTCAACTATAAAAGCACTTAATGTTGTAGATTTTCATTTACATTTCACATTTAGAAATTTAATTAATTTTTATGAAGTAATTTTGTAACATTTTTGCATACGTACTATTTAACAATTTTAACGCAATATTTATTAAAATATATAGAGCCAGTTGCATAAAATGTCGTTAGCAGTGTAGTGTACAAAGATTTAATAAATAATATATACATATATATATATGTGGTGTAAATAGGAGAGATCGAGTACGAAATACGATTAGTGTATGATGAGTGTGAAATTGAAAAAAATGTTGTAGCAAAAGTTGCCCCGTGATAGAGTCAGTTATGATGGTTCGGACATGTTGAGCGAATATCTAATGAACGTTTGGTTAAAAAGATTTATTTGAATAATTTTGATGGTATACGTTTGCGTGGACGTCCGATGAGTAGTTGGTGTGGTATGATTGAGAGGGTGGCTTGCGTGAGCAAAAGATTATTAATAAATATTAGTATAGAACTTAATTCTAAAGCCGTTTTATTTTATTATAATGAGTTCTGAAAGAATTTTTGCTATTCATTATAATAATTAATCGCAAATAAATTGATTTCTTTGAAAATTAATAAAAATGTATCCAAATAAAAATTTTATCATCCACAATCATCTCAAGGGAAAAACTGTTACAATAATATTCATAATATCTCACTGGGCACTAAAATTATTTGTGTCTAATTCTCGCTATGCAACATAAAAGTTTTTATGACTTCATTTAGACATCTAGAGAAGTGATACTTCTGGTGCAAATCTCAAATGACAAAATCGCATATCTTTTATATACAATTTCACATTTTATGGTTGAAATCATGTTTGAGGAATAACTTATATTTTCATTTCCTCTCTTTCTTTCTCTCTTTCTCTCTCCTCCACCCATCCTTGGACGTATTTTATCAATGTTAAACACTGGTGCGATTCGTTTTTGTTTTGTTTGTTTTCGCTGTTCGTTTGTTATTATTATGATTATCTTGTGTATATTACTTACAATTTTGCTTTTATGATGATTGTCAAATGTTTTCATGCGGTAAAGATTATTTTGTTTGAAATAATTAATATGTATATTGTTTTAAGTAAGTACTCCTTAGTTTTAGACATTTCAAACAAAATATATATATTTGTAAAACTCAAGTATATTAAAGTTTCCCTTTTTTTCCACTCATGAAATTGCAACGCATGTTGAAGAATGTTCGTGTATATACAGTGTGTAAAGTGATGAGGTTTCCTATAGGAAAAAAAAATTAATATGAGTTTTATGAGAAAAACTTATTCTTTATAAAATATTTTGCTTCTATCAATACCTCTTATAGTCAAAGAAAAATCCAGTAATCAATTAAGATAAGATCAAAAACTTGATATTATGTCGAGTTGTTGATTTTAAATATGACTAAGTCCGAATGTTACAGCAGTATCGTGTTACCCATGGATTACTTGTTAATAATAATTATTATTATATTTTGGCAAATTACTAATAATAATAATAATGAAAAAGTAAGTCCCTTGTATGACAAATATTTTTAACATTTTTCACACGATACTGATGTAACATTCGGACTTAATCATATTTAAAATCAACAACTCAACATAATATCAAATTTTTGATCTTATCTTAAGTAATTACTGGATTTTTCTTTGAGTATAAGGGGTTTTAATAAAAGCAAATTTTTTTTTATAAAGAATAAGTTTTTCTCCTAAAACTCATATTAAATTTTTTTTCCTATAGGAAACCTCATCATTTTACACACTGTATAACACCTTGTGAATGCGGTAAGGTATATGTTGAATAGACAGATAGAACTATTTCTACTAGATTGATAGAACATAAAAGATCAATACGTGTAAATCTGCTATTGCTCAACATGCGTTAGAAAATCTTCACGATGTAAAATTCGAAGATACCGTAATATTAATAGTAGATTGATAAAAGAAGCAATAGAAACTTATAAAGAAAAAAGTTAACATCAATCAGTGTGAAGTATTGATTTAAACAAAATTGTATGGTAGTAAAATAAAATTACAGATTTTTTTACAGTGTATCTGTAAATATGACTAGTAAAAGAATCAAATGACACAATATTACCACCCAATATCATTTACACATCGTCTGAAACATGTCTGGTGAGAAACATAATTCTTTCAACACAAGGTACCGAAGACAAAACGAGAAAAATGTGTGGCAAAAGCTTAATAGATTTGCTATATATTTTTACAGCACTTGCTGTTAAAAATCTGTGCGTGTGTGTGTGTGCGCGCGTCTGGTGTTGGGGATTCTAAGTTCGGTTGCATATATGAATGTTGAATGCATATCAACAGGCAGACTATGCCTGTCAGGCCAGTCTGCTAATTTTGGTTATTCAGGATGTTTAAAATTATCCAACAAACTCGTCGCTGAAGAGGAAAAAAAAAGAGAGTGAGAAACTCGCTAACGCCTCTGATTATAACTCTTAAGTGTTTCTTCGTAACTGTGCTTGCGATATCGAATTTTTTCTAATTTTATTTTTAGTGATTAATATTTAATATTTATTTTTAATTAAGTGTTTATTCATAATATATAATTGTTTAAGGATTAAAATAAAACGGCTTTAAGTTATAGCTCCGTATTAATATTATATTAAAACTTATTCTTTATAAAAAAATTTGCTTCTCTCAAAACCCCTTATAGTCAAAAAAAAAATCCAGTAATCACTTAAGAATGTTACATCAGTATCGTGTTACCCATGGATTACTTGTTAATAATAATAATTATTATATTTTGGCAAATTAATAATAATAATATTAATAATTAAAAAGTAAGTATTTTTAACATTTTTCACACGATACTGATGTAATATTCGGACTTAGTCATATTTAAAATCAACAACTCGACATAATATCAAGTTTTTAATCTTATCTTAAGTGATTACTAGATTTTTCTTTGACTATTAGGGGTTTTGATAGAAGCAAATTTTTTTATAAAGAATAAGTTTTTCTCCTAAAACTCATATTAAATTTTTTTCCCCTATAGGAAACCTCATCACTTTACACACTGTATATAAAAAAAAAAAACACAATTAAACTGATTTCAAATGATATCTAAATAAAAAAAATAATTCTAATAAAATCTATAAATTATTAGCAGTTGAATGATCTTGTATCGTTTGCCAATCTGGTCGGTTAGGACTTGCTTGAGATAATTCTAACTATAGCGACAGTGTTTCATATGTATAAAATGCATATATGAATGCAACATATGTGGAAGAAACTTATATTTATATATTACATACATGCATCTCGCAGAAACTGAACATCACGAAAAATTATACATCCCACTTTGTAGCTTGAACTTGCGCTAAATTTAGGTTAGCTTAGATTTTCTTGTACATATTTCTCTTTCTAATGCGTTTTATTTTCTATTTCAAATAATCACAGACACTTTGTATGACAGGGATATTTTGACTTTAATGTGTAAATTTTTGAAAAATCATAAAATATAAGAAAATAAAAATGGTTTGAGATTAAGTTCTGTATCAATTTTAATCTACATACAACATAAACATTAGGAAAATTAATACAAATAAAATTTACAGAAAATAAATAGAACATATTAGATTAAAGTATTTTGTTTTTGTTTAAATCGCCGTTAATTTATTTTGGTGAGCTAATTAAATCATTAGTTAATTAATAAACAAAAACCAAATATATAATAAATTAACCACTATATAATACGCCATGTGTAATTAAAAATATAATAAATAAAACATAGAAACAAGTTACCAGACATAAGGAAGAAACTAATTTCGGAATAGAGAAAAAAGTTTGTGCTATATCCTTTTGGGTACATGGCGTGATTGTGTATGTATGTTGATTTAAAATAGTCGTAAACATATTAAATATATAGGGAATTAATTTCTTTTTTGGTAAACCTGTTAAAATGTTTTTGTTTGCAACTGTACATAAGTAAGTGTGTTGTAATATTTCAAACAAAAAAAAACTTTTAAATTTTGAGATTTCATAACTTGATAAATTTGACAGTTTCATCTATATGTAAACCAATATTTTTTTCAATAGAGTTTTTTTTTTATCAAATATATGTTAATTTATTCATTTTAACAATAACATAGTTACACAGCTATAGGCCTGAATGCATAATATATAAAAGAAATCAGAAATAAATAAGTTTGAAGTCAAATTGATATTAGTGTAAATTGTAGATTTCTACAGACTTTTTTTTTTTAAGAAAAAAAATGTTACAATAAAACTCTAATAAACGTTTAGTTAAAAAAATATATGTGAATAATTTTGAAAGTATACGTATTTCTGATGTATATTTTTTTTAAAACATATATGATATATTACCAATGGGATAGAAAAGTACATATTATAGTTTTTTTAGTAAAGTTTCTTTTAGTAAATTTACAGAACTTCAGTAAATTTGCTGGAAGGGATTTTCCATAATTTGTTTAGTTCTGTAATATTATTGTTGGTATAACATACATTTCTAAATTTCCATAAATGATGTATTTTGAAATGAATGAATTACACTTAAAATACTTGATTATTATTATTACGCAAAATATGTACTAAGTCTCATTATTTTGATGAATTATTACAGATATTAATATACAAGCTGTAATTTTCTATAATTTAATAATTTATACCAACAATATGTAGTTCTACATTAACTATATGATGCAATTTTGCAGAAAGTAATCAATTTTACATACTTATTAGGTCATTTTTACTTACTTTATGTGATTATTATGAATTATGTAAAAATATAGTTATTCCAAAATTATTACCCATCTACAATGGCCTTAAATCAGTCATATAAACAAAATTTCATTGTAGATGAATATAAATTTTATTATATTTAAATAATATGTTTTTAATAGTACACATATATTACTTAATATACTTACTATATTATTAAATTACAATAAAAATGAATAATTTGTTATTTAAATTAATGTAATAAATAATTTTCTTATTACACACACAATATGTACACCTAAGTAAATGTATATAAAATATAAAATAAACATACTAACATACAATTTTCAAATGAAAACAGATGTCCAAATCTCCCACATACTAAATGTAAATATTAAGATTTATAATAAAATAAATCTGATCTTAAAGTACATAATTAAAACTTGTAGTTTCAAATTTTACTTCTCTTATAATTTATAATTATAAATTCGTATTTACATGCCGATAAAAATTTATAAATGTGCAATAAAAGATTATTTTTTAATGATATTTGTACGTTGTTTGATAATATGTTATTCATAATTTATTTATATTTATTTATTATTTATTTTTAAGCAATTATGGTAAAATTATAGCAGTTGAGTAGTTATAATCTAGAAATATTGGACATCATAATGTATTAATACAGAACTACAATCTAAAGTCGTTTTATTTTAATAAATATATATATATAGTAAGGGTTTGAGTTCACTCCCATTAGCATGTCCTTCCCGGTGGCGCGGCGGGCGTACTTGAAAATGCAGTACAAATTCAGTGTCAAAAGGTCGATATAATATAATATATAGTCATCTTTCGTCACGGGCACTTAGACACGAAGTAACCTTTTGTGTGATGCATCCTTGATGCGGTGAAGCATTTCTTCTTCTCTCTTGTTAAATATATTTCAACGGTGGGTGTATACAGAGAGTATATACGAGTTCTATTATGAAGATAGCGGCATATATATATATATATATATATATATATATATATATATATATATATATATGTATGTCATCGTCTAGATCAGTGTTTCTCAACCAAGAACGCATCGTGGACCAGTAAAATATCTAATTTTCTTATACGGACCACTAATAATAATTGTTGAATGATTTTTTTTTCAAGAAAACAAATATATTTAATGTACTACTAAATACACATTTATTTCAGTTGTAGAAAATCACAGAAAGTTCACAGAAAATAACCAATATATTTCCACAAAAAATGCGCATAAAAAAATAACAATAGAAACTGCAAAAGAACACATAATAATATTTAAATAATGAAATGCAACATAAAAATAATTTTAAAATTTTCCTGCGGACTAAAACGTATGAAATAACTTCTCTTAGCCCCCACACAGATTCCAGATCCCCATACAGATTATCCTGAAAATTTGTGATTGTGAATTTTTAATAGCTATGACAATACTTGTAAAATTTAAAACGAAAAACGTAGTCTTATGTGTGTATTCTGTATTTTCTGTAATTGTTCCCTGTAGTTTCTGTATTTAAAAAACAAAATTGCTAAATACACGAATGTAAGAAATAATATTTGTAATATTATTAATTAATTAGTTAATTATTCTTTTTAGTACATGTATATAATACAAAATTACTTCAATTATTTGTATATTATCGAAACTAGAATAGAAAGTTTCTAGATTTTCTATTATTTTTAGTAGTTCAGGTAAACTTAGCTGAAAAAAATAAAAAACAACGGTAAATAATATTTTACTTTTAATCTGAGAAAACACCTTTTATATAATAAATTATCACGGTGATAAAAAAAATCTTATCCACCACGCGAGTGAAAAATATTGTATATAACATTAATTTCAGGCACGTACTACAGAGGAAACGGAAGTTCATACAAAACAATAGCTTGTCTGGACGGCACTGACTACTAGCACCGAAAATATGTTCATATCATCAGAGACGTACGTCGTCATTTTAGACGAATTATATTTTTTCGCGACAATATATATATTTTTTTTTTAAGTATACATACACAATCACTCTATATAGCCTATATTACAATTGGTAGAGTTAGTAGTACAGTATCTGAATTATTTTTTTTATTATGTTAATATATTTTATATAAATATAAGTTTAGTTTATTATATTATATGAACATTTCAATTACTTTTCAACAAATTTTTTTGGATCAAAAAATTCCCAAACCTAATATTTTCAGGATATTTAAAGATATATGTAATTATAAAAGGATAAAAATATTTGACCTATGAAAAAAACATATGATCTACCGAATAGTACCTATGAAAATAATGTATTAAATAATTAATCTATATGGTTTTAATTTTTGACCTATAGAATTAATTATTGATCTATAGAAATATTTATCGACCTATGAAAATAATTATCGACCTATGGAAATAATTAAATACCTACTGATATAGTTATCGATCTACAAAATTTGATCTATAAAATTAAGAAAGTGGCTATTTAAACATATGGTATGTATACGCAATTGGCTATTTATACATACAGTATTTTTACGTAATTGGCTATTTAGGGTAGGTTAGGTTAGTAAGTTGGTTTAGATTTTTTTTTTACTATAGATCATTTTTTAATTATTAATAGGTAAATGATTGATTTTTCTATAGACAAAAATATAAAATTTCATAGGTAACATTTGAATTATTAATAGATCATAAAATTAGCATCCATTATAAAATATGTAATTCTATAATATAACTAATCGTAAGTCATTCAAATAATAAAATTAAAATATCTACACCACTGTCGCTAGTTTTACAAACAGTAAACAAAAAACAAGAAAACGTAGATATCGATATCTACCTGCAAGGTGTGAACGACACACATTTACATTTGTTTTGGTCACATATCAGAGCAGTGGCGTAGTCTGCTAAAGGACACACAGTGGGGCAATAGGTAATAATCAGACAAAGTGCACCACTATACTACACTATGAAGTGCGCGCTGTTTCAAAACGTGACCAGAACGAGCAAATGTTTACGCCCTTAGGTTGATAATAATAAATGTGAAATCGTGTACGGATTTATGTTTTACCAGTGGCGTAGATTGAGGTAATTAACACTGGCTTAGAACTGACTGAATTTAAAATTGGATAATTAATAAATTACATAACTTAAATTATTTAAATTTTACATTCTAATCTAATCTTTTAGTATTATTATTATTATTACAAATACTATATATACATTAAAGTGTCCGTAAAAAAATTTTTTCCAGTAAAACTAAAATCGATAATTTTACATCAAATAAACATCAGAAATAATATTTTTTATTTGTTTTTACGAAAGTAACAGGTCCCCCTACACAACTGAAATTTTCGGAAAACGCGTGTAAATACATATATCGTTTATATCGTGTATGTATTAACAACAAATTTTATTTTTGTAGAGGAACCTTTTACTTTCGTAAAACAAGCAAAAAATATTATTTCTGATGTTTTTTCAATGTAAAATTATCGAATTTAGCCTTATTGGAAAAACATTTTTTTTACGGACACTCTAATATACATATACAAACAAATATATACAATTCAAAATAAAATGGTTTTAGGTTGTAGTTCTGTATTATTTTTTATTAATAATCAGGAAAAATTATAGACATTTACAGTAAATAAACAGAACATAGAAACAAGTTATTAGGTAACAAAATACAAGTAACTAGATCATAAAAATTTTATAAATTTATAATTAATGAAAGCCAAATTTGATTTAAATCAGTTACTAGTCAAACTGATTGATGTTATATTATTTTCTTTATAGATTTCTATTGCTTCTCTTATCAATCTACTGTTAATATTGATTGGGGTCTTGCAATTATTACAGTATCTTCAAATTTTACGTCATGAAAATAAAGTAATGCTGATAAAGTAGATTCTTATCTACAATTTTGTACCCTTCTTAGATGGTAGAAATATCAAAACTATAAGGGATTAATCTACCCAAAAATCTTACGTCCTTTCACTTCAATGATTTTGATACGCAGTTTTTGGTAGAACGCGGTAGCGAGAACTTTATTGTTGATAAAAATGTTCAAAACCGAAAAAAAAAAGGAAATAACGTGACAGCCAAGACTGATAAGAAATATTCGACAATGATAACCGCGTTGCCATTTTTGGAATCCAGTTTTCATTTAACCGTTATATAAACATAAAAAAAACCATTCAGTCACGTGATTTCTAAGTTAAGCCCTAATTACATGGATTTTGTATTCCAAATTTGTAAATTTTAAATTCTAAATCAGTTACGATGGGTTCGGACAGGGGCGTAGCAAGACCTTTGTGGACCGGTGTGCCACTGGGATTAAGGGGCCCCTCTCTACTCCTTGTATTGTTTAAAATTTTAATGTTCTTTTGGCTCATTTTAAGTTGTAAATGTCATTTTAATTTTTTAAATTTGTGTCTGTTTGTGCCTTATTCGAAAAAAATTTTCAAATAAAAGTTGTTTTATTTTTATGATAATCAAAATTAATTAAAATTATTTTTTTTTAAAATGCAATCTGTATTTTCAAAATTAATAAATTAAAGTAAAATGCCTAAAGAAACAACTTGCCAGGAAATATATATGTATGTACCTAATAATGTTGGCTTAACCATAGACAAGGAATGTGTGAAGATTTTCGATTTAATAGTTCAGAAAATAATTTTAAGATAAACGTTTTTAACGCTACATTAGATATTATAATTGCACAATTAAAAGATAAATTTTCAAGTTTTACGGAAATAAATAAATTATTTGGAGTAATTTTCACAGAAAATTTAAAACAATTATCTGATGATAAAATAATTGATTTATGCCAACCTTTACTAGACAAATATACTGACGATTTAACCGCAGATTTTAAGACACAGATATTATCTTTTAGGAAAACCTTTAAAAAACACTTACAAAATATTAATTCGGTTAATTAATATTTACAGAATATTCTATTCTTAGTTTGGCATTTCCGAAACTTTGTACCGCTCTTATTTTGTTCTTAACATTCCCTGTATCAACTTCTAGCGCCGAAAGAACATTTTCAAAATTAAAACTTATTAAAACATATTTAAGAAACTCTATGGGGGAGAAGCGCTTATCAAATTTGGCGATTTTGAGCATTGAAAATGAAAGAGCAAGTAAATTTAATTTAAGTAAAATAATTAGCATTTTTGCTTCAATGAAAGCGAGAAAAGTTAAGTTTAGTTAAAGTTAATGAACTATGTTTACTTTAAATTTTATTTGTACTGTATGTTTTTGTGTTTGTAAACTTAAAGGAATCTATAAAAATGTATTTAACTTACTATAATAAATTAATTTATATAATAAATGCATTTAATCCTATAAATGGTATTTTTTTTCTTCTTTTTTGTCCTTTATTTATTATAAAAAAATTAAAATAAACAAAAAAATGGTAAGTATTAATAAAAATAAGGCCCCATTGGGCACTTTAGCTCGTGGGGCACTTTAGCTCGTGGGCCCCTTTTGCTCATGGGCCCGTGTGCATCGCACTCCTTGCACCCCCGGTTGCTACGCCTCTGGGTTCGGACATGTTGAGCGAATGTCTAATGAACGTTTGGTTAAAAAGATTTATTTGAATGATTTTGATGGTATACGATTGCGTGGACGTCCGATAAGTAGTTGGAGAATGGTATGATTAAGAGTGGCTTGCGTGAGAGGAATTATGAATGTGGATAAAGCAAAAGTTGCTTGTTTGGATAGGAATGTTTAGAGGCGACTGATATCGGGATGATGTTTGTGCCACACCCTTTTGGGTACATGGCGTGATTGTGTATGTATGTATGTACAAATTCTAAAATTGTAAATTAAATCATGCATTGCACCAGACTTTAACTGTTATTTATCACTTATAAATCTGTGTAATTAATGAAAACATTTGAAATATTGCAATCTACAACACAATTCACATAAAATTAATAAAACAAACAATTGACTGTGTTGATATGAGAGTGTAAAGAACTTACTTCACGGTCAACACACTGCGAAAAAAATATGATCTAGTCGGCCGGGCGTCATTAGCATTCAAATCATGTTATTAAAATGTTTACAATTTGTAATTTATCCTATTTGTTGTAATGTAATAATAAGAAGAATAAATTATTATTTATACATTTTTGTTGTTTTATGTACATTATAATGTAATATCATAGTTTGTTGATCAGAGAATTTATTGCTATTAATTGCCATGTCAATTGATTAAATTATGTCTGTCAATGTGATTTTTTTCCCTCTCGTGTTTATTACACAAATTGATAACAAATATGTATCTACATTAAACATATTTGTCAGTTGACAGATATTTGCTAATATAAATTACTATTTAGCAATGATTGCAATTAAATTATTTCCAATTATTTTACGGATAATATTATTAATGTTTACAGAATTGGAGATATTTAAAATAAAGTATTTTTTATTTATTTATAACTACATAAGTTAGTAAATTTGGTAATTTATATAACAATTTACAAATATTGAGAAAAAATTCTAAAAAATAATGTAGTAAATAATAAATTCTACAAAATTAGTCGAGATTGAAACAAATATTTAGCGTTTTGTTTCAAATTTTTACATATTTTATTTTTTCTTAGAATTATTTTTCAACAAAATATCATATAAGTGATACTTTATTAAGTTCGGAATAAAATAAAAATCATTTTAAATTTTTAGCGTTTTTACAATTTAAGTAAAGTGAATTTTTCTGTGTATCTAAGCGAAAATTATCAATAAAAAATTTACAGAAACTTACAGATTTCATCGATGTAATTTTTACATAAACAAATCTAAATTAAAAGTTAAAAAAAAATCCAAACTTATAACAAACATGACACAAATTTCTAACAAAAGAAATTTCCTATAAAAATTTACATACTTATTAAATTTATTAATCATACAATGTTGCAATACAAGATGTTTCCATTAGCAAAACAAATAATTTGAAAAAAATCAGCTATTAATTTCTCATTAGAAAATCTCATAAATCATTTCCCCGTCTGAACAGAGAACAAAGAATAAAACAATTGACAGTCCATGAGTAACACATAACAGGATTTAAGTTACCTGTTTGGAATTTTCTACTACTTTTAAGCAAGCTGACTAATTCACACACAAACAAAATCCTGTTATTGTACAAAAATAAATTAGACATTATTATTATTTCCTTTAAAATGAATGAATCTATTTAAATACAATAAATTATAAGTTTTGTACCAGACTGTCAAAGAATAGTACATACATACATACACAATCGCGCCATGTACCCAAAAGGGTGTGGCACAAACTCTTTTCATCATTCCGAAATCAGTCGCCTCCAAAAAAAAATTTTATATTTCGAAAATTTCATAATAGATTTTTCAAGAAATCTAATAAACAAATATATAAATAGCGATCCTGATTTATTCAAATGAGTTTTCCGTACACAAATTATAAATCTATATCGTAAATTTCGTGAAAATAATGTCGTTTGGTTTGGAGCAAATGTAGGAAATGAAGATATTGAATGTCATTCGACAAATATTTGCTGAAAAAAACTGAAAGAAAACTTTTTATGGGTAATCAATACGATAGAAAAACTTTGGATTTATTGGAGAGAAAATAGAGGTCAATTTTATCTGTTATTGCAACAATGTTTTCGCTATAAAATCGAGAATTGAGTCCGATAAAAAAACTAGAATATTATTTCTCTTATATTATTACTTTTATAATTATTTTAGCGAAAAAATAATTTTATTGAAATAATTTTAGATATATTTTGGCCTGATACAGACGAGCGTTCAGTTTCGTCGAAACGTCGTTTTTATATAATAATTAAACAGAATCTAATCCTAAAACAGTTTTTTATTTAAATAATACAATGAGTTCTGAAAAATATTTTACTATATGTTTTAATTATAGGCATTTATTTGCATCTATATCAATATATATATTTTATTTTTGGACTTCACAAAAATTCTAAACACCCTATTTTCGAAAAATTAATTCTAATTACAAGCAGTCGTAGTAAAATATTGTATTGGGGCTCATACATAAAGTGTCTTTTTTCATTCATAGTCAAACTTTTTATCCGTTGAAAAAAGTACTACTTTATACACTTGTGACAAATAAATGACTATTAATATTTAATTTTAATTTAGAAAAATCTTTATGAGACAAGTAGATTTCACTGAACTATAATGGTTTACAAGAGAACACATATTCTTAATTGAAAATAACACAGATATACATTTACTGTCTAGACGTCAAAACAAAACAATTTTTTTTTTCACTGTAATATGTAATAATTTTCCTGCAGTCCTCACTTGTAATCTCGCTAAATATTTCAATGGTCGCCAATTTCTATTAAGTCATAGCCAAATACCAGACATACTACAAATATAGACACTTTACATATTATGATAAATTTAAATAAAAGAAAAAATATATTTAAATAAAACATATGAAATTGTTAAAATCGATTAATTGGCGGAGTTTTACAATCGATCATTGTACTAAAAATTTTTTAGTCTTTGCAAAGATTATAGTGAAAATTAAATTAAATAGAAATTAATAACTCTATAAAAGGTGGGTCAATGAACTTTTCAACATATGTTACCAGCAAAACACAAGTGCATATTGCATACTTTACATTATATGCAAGAATATCTACACTGTAAAAAATATAAATAATATATTTACGGCGTGAGAACAATGTGTCCGACTAAATAATTTTTAACGTATTGTCTTAAATGAATTACTGAAAATATTCTACAAAAAAATAAAGTTTAAGTTTATAAAGCTAAAAAAATTTTCTTATTTTATTTTCGTACTGTAGATTTATACTAGATTATTAGATCAATCAAAATTAGTTCCTCGTATTTTGTTTCTTTAAATAAATAATAGTCTTTATAGATATTTTTATAAAAGTGGCTATTTATACATACGGTATGTATACGCAATTAGCTATTTATACATACAGTATTTTTACGTAATTGGCTGTTTAGGGTAGGTTAGGTTAGTAGGTTGGTTTAGGTTTTGTTTTTTTTTTAGTATGTATGAATAGCCAATTTCGTATACATACCGTATGTATAAATAGCTTCATCCTATTTTTATTTCTTATTAACCATAATATTTTAATTAATTCTTTGTCACTCTTTTTCAAATTTAATAATTATTTTATACAACTAATTTTTATATTGCGTTATATTTAAAATTTTAATGTTATTGCCATTAAAAATTTTTTAATGCAAAATATTATATGAAAATGTTTTTATTTCACAATATATTCCTATACTTGTAGTAAATGAAATATCAATACAACCATTATTATATATTTTTTCAAAATATTTACAGATAAACTTTTTAGTTTTATTTAGGTCAAAACATTCATCTCAACCTATTATTTAATTATTATATCTAACTATTATATAGATAATAAACAGAAAAGAACTGCAAAATCAAATAATAGTAAATCAAATAAGAACTTCCATTGAAACAAACTAAAAACTTCGAAGGGCACTAAGGCAATAAACCATCAAAAAAAATCCAAAAAAACGAGCGCAAGAAAAAAAACATTAATCTACTTTGAAGTTGAACCCTTCCATCCAGCTCTAAATATAAAAACCCTTAGTAAAAAGAAATGAAACAAAAGAATTAGCGAAAGAAAAACAATTCGCTATGAAACGTTCTGAAAGACAAAAGACTAAATTAGCATAAATGGTTCCAATTCTATGCGTAGGCGGAGATTTGGAAGGTTAAAAATAACCATCGTTTACACAAGAAAATAAAGCAAAAAAAAATTCTAGCAGAGAGGAATTAAAACAAAATAAAAAAACATGCGAAACATGCATTTTTTGGCGGACAGATCACGGCCAGATGCCTTTGACGATCAGTAAAAGTCTGCGACTGGTTGCTGACCCATTACTATTTCCGGTTATGAGGCGATTGTCAACTGTTTTGACCCGTCTACTATTACTATTTTGTTTTTCCTTTCGTTTATTGTTCAACTGTTTGGGTGTTGTAAAGATATAAAATTTTGTTAACATATGTTTGAATGTTTTAATATCTAATAATTTTTTTCCTTCAATAAATTAATGATATGTTAATATGCACAGTAAAAAAAATGTAATTTCACATAACTATTAACAGTAAAATTTCAATTGTGTAGAAGAACCTATTACTTTCGTAAAAACAAGCAAAAAATATTATTTCTGATATTTCTTCGATGTAAAATTATCGATTTTAGCCACGACTAGAAAATTTTTTTTTACGGACACCCTAATATATATTTATATAGGTGTGTGTTTAGTCACCAAATTTTATTATTTGTTAGAAATATAATACGCTTAATTAATTTTATAATAAAGTTTAAAACGAAATATATAGATGGAATTTTTTTTAACTAAAATAAGACTTTTAGTACGGCAAAAATATTGTGTAATAACTAATGCTGGACAGATGTCAACTTTTTTTTGATAATAAAGTAAAATTTTCCTCATTAATTATTTCTCTGCTCATGTCATAATTCACAAACTAATTAATCATTTAAATTCTCGTATTTACAGTGTACTTTACTAGTTATAAATTTATGCAAAATAAAAGCTAAAAGAAATTGCATATTGTAGCTCCTTTTATGGCCAATTCGAGAATTATATTCTTTAATCTCTTTTCTTTCAGATAGGTTTACTAAAATTTTATATCGTAAATTTATTTCGATTTAGAATATTCTCTAGATTTAATATATTATTTTTTTATTACAAATAATACGATAATTATTTGTTGTTTCTAACAGAAGATATCTAAACTATACACATATTTAAAGTGAAATTATTACGAAATAATTAAACAAGTTTATGTAAAAAGTAAATGAAACCTGTCTTAATCATTTCTCAAGAAATATGTAAGTCAAGAAACTGAGTAAAAATAAAGAAATAGTTTTATCTTGAGTTGCAATGACTTATCGACCTTATATATCGGTTATATTCTTCTACTGACACATCATAATATTGAACATATTTTCTTTTTATTGCCTTTTTATTACATTTTTCCTTTTCCTCTCTATAGCATAGAAGAAAGAATTGTTTTCTTGAAATCTATATTAAAATTAAAATATTGAAATATTATTCATAATTAAAGCAAATGTTGTTTTAATTACATAAAAATTGTTAAAAGATACTTTCATCTTAAAAAACATACTGGGAAAAAATAATAACGAAATTACAGAAAAACAGTAATAAAATTTGACTATAAAAAAATCATCAAAAATTGTTTATTTTACCATAAATATTCAAAATTCTGTAATTTTTACATAATTACTTACTTTCTGCAATAATTAATGTAGAAATACATATTGCTGGTATAACTTCTTAAATTATATAAAATTACACTTTAATAATAAAACTTAGTACATATATTTTGTGTAATAATACTAATAAAATATTTTAAGTGTAATTCATTCATTTCAAAATACAAACTTTATGTAAATTTAGAAATAATAATACAATAATATTACGAAACTAAACAAAATTTCCCTATTTATGGAAAATTCCTGACAACAAATTTAATGAACTTCTCCAAATTTACTAAAAGAGACTTTACTAAAAAAAAAAAACTGTAATATTACATACATATGTACTTTTCCATCCCGTTGGGTAATATATTATATTACATAATGTTTATAATAGTTCTGATATTATGCATTTTTAAACAATTATGTTAAAATTACAACAGTTGAGTAATTATACCGGGCATTATATTATCTTATGATTTATAGAAAAAATTACATAATTTTTTTTAGAATGTAGTCATGCTTAAAAATTATAAATAAAAATAAACAGAATATTAAATCAAAAGTGTTCATATAATTCTAAATAATGTATTATAAAAATAATTTTGCGATAAAATAGAAGAATTATTCAGGCAAATTCACAGACAACTAGACAATCAAACAAATATAGGAATAAAATTTAAAAAAACGTTCGACTAAAATAGTAATGCAATATTTTCTAAAATTCAATATTGAAATTTGTAATTTATTGCGATAAGAATCGGCAATTTAAATATCGTCTTTTACGGTACCAACCATGTAATAATACATTATGGAGATTTAAGTAGAATACAACAACACACACAAGTTCTTCGTATGTATAACCTTATTTGGTTGTTAAATGTTTTCGAAATGTCTGCAGTCGAAATCAAACTGTGTGTTGCAAATTTATTTGCATGTCGATAAATTATATATATATATATATATATATATATATATATATATATATACATTTGTTTTGGTATAAAATCATTTTAAGCTGTCTAAAGTCGTTTAGTTTTTGTTTTGCTATAAATATGATTATATTTTGACGTATTAGGTCAGTTGAATTATGTTTGAGTTCTCATAACCATATTATTTTGGAAAATTAGAAAATGTATTTTATTGACAAAAATTGATTATTTATATTGGATATAGCATTATTTATACATAACAAATATTCTTGAAAAATACAGAAAATAAATAGTAAAAAATCTTTCAAAATTTATTATATTAAAATAAAACGGCTTTAGGTTGTAGTTCTGTATTAATATTTATTAATAATCGACGCATCAACGTTACATGTTACTTTACTATAAATGTCATTTGTATCTTTTTTTCCTAATTATTAATAAATATTAATACAGAACTATAACCTAAAACCGTTTTATTTTAAATTTATATTTTAATCTATCGCTGGTCAGGCGATTTCTTATTTGTTCCATATCACACAACTTAACAAAAAATTTATATACTTAGTAAAAAAATCTATCAGAACTCATTATATATTAAAATAAAAAGGCTTTAGGATTTAGTTCTATATTAATTTTAATTAAAAGATCGACGTTTCGACGTACTTTACGTAAATCATCATCAATTTTTAAATATTTTAAGTTTTATAAATATTTCGTATAAAATTTAAAACCGCGCGTTAACGTACAAAGCGAATTTATGTTCTTCAATGATTCAATTGTAACATCAAAGGAAAAAACTGAAAACTCATGTCGTAGATTAAGCCTTACTTATAAACTGGGGGTCAAAATCAGCCATGTCATTTGACCATGACTCACTAATCTATACTATATGCCTCTACAGCTAACACACAAACACGAAAAAAAATCATAATAAAAAACAAAGACGGCTTAGAAAAACAAGCGACAGTCGCGTAATTGGTGTATTACATATGTGGCAACCTTGTCAAATATATAAATTTCATTGTTGACACAATAAATTTCATGAACAAATTCGTTAACGTTTCAATTTAATTTAATTTAAGACTAATTGAATTCATTATTGAGATCGTTCTTGTTAGCCTAAATTTTTGTTGATATTTATACGAGAAGTTCATTGGAAAAAATGATGAGTGTTTTAAAGTTAGTTGTTTGACAGGTTGTTTAAATAATTAATTTATTGAAATGTGGTCTAGCGTTTGGTTAATTTTTGTGTAATTCATAAGTGAAACATGGAATCCTAGAAGTAATGTTGATTCATAGATATTTTTTTAATTATATTTTAGTACAAATGATGCACTTTTTAGCATTTTAGTTTTATTTATGAAGCATTTAGTAATTTAGCAAAAGTTGGTGTTAGAGTCAGTTAAGATGGTTCGGACATGTTGAGCGAATGTCTAATGAACGTTTGGTTAAAAAGATTTATTTGAATAATTTTGATGGTGGACGTCCGATTAATAGTTGAAGTGGTATGATTGAGAGGGTGGCTTGCGTGAGCGAAAGTTTCCAAGTAGTAGGAATAAAAGAGCTTGTATGAGAAAAATTATGAATGTGGATAAAGCGAAAGTTGCTTGTTTGGATAAAAATGTTTGGAGGAGACTGATTACGGAATGATGAAAAGAGTTTGTGCCACAACCTGTTGAGTACATGGCGTGATTGTGTATGTATGTATGTATGTAAGTAAACGTCAAAAGTACTTTTGGCAAAAATCACTTTTATAAGATTTTATATACCTTTAATTGTACACAATCAACAAATTTCTTAGAATAGATCATATAACAGTTTAAGAAAGCAAACTAACTACATCATATTATCGTTTCTAATTAATTCCTACATGTAACTCATTAATCTCGATGTTATGCTAAACATCTAATACCAATACTAAAAATATTCTAATTAAACTTTGACCTAGTCGAGGACATAATTACATGAATACTGGCTAGGCAATTAAAACCACATAACCGTCTGGCTTTCGAAATATTGGTTGACGGTTTTTGAATGAACCCCCCGAGATCTGGCAGCTGCAGAGCTTGTATTATATTTTCTCTACATATACAAACATACATAAAGCCATAATGTTAAGAGTTATATTATATGTGTATAGCCTTTCTATATGTTTAATAACGTTTACGTTACCACTTCCGTTATGTGTGTGTGTGTACAGATGATGTATAGGCCACCGGAAGGATGTATTGGGAATTTTAGTAAAGTAACCACTAGTACTTATTTCGCTTAAACATTACTAAGATTATATTTCGGCACATTCAGTTTTTATATTTTATTATTAATCATACACAGTGCTTCGACTATAAAATCAATTTACACTTAAGGAAACAAAGAAAATGAATCTGTAGAATTTTGTTTAAGTTTTTCAGGAAATATATCTCAACAACAAGCAACATATATGGTGTATGAATTCTGTTAAATGTCTAAAAACCGAACTAAATAAATACACTTGAATGTTGATTGATTTTGTCGAAGGAAAATATTTAGAAATTCGGTCAATGTACGAGAGATCAGTCTTGGATTTTCTACGTTAAATTTAAACATGTGTTCCGAATAAGAATACCAACTCTTCAACAGAATGGTTCGGATTTATAAACACTACACTCTCTTCTCTCTCCATACGAAAATAGCTTGTCGCATGATATCACATATTTATTTTTGTTTTCAGCAAAATTTACGTAAAATTACTATTATTACATTAATTTTATATTGTATGTTACCTATCTATATTTTGATACATACAAAATATATTGCCCCGTAGTCCTACCTCTTTTGTTTATAAAGAAGTGCTTTTATTTTTTGCTTTAAAATCAATTTTTACTTCTACCTCTTATCAAATAGGAATAGTATTTCTTTTTTATATATAATTCTAAAATTGAAATAAACTAATTAAAATTGCTTAATAAGTAATTTTAAGTAAATGTCAAAAAGTACTTTTGATAAAATTCACTTTTAAATTGTGTTTTATTTAACTAATAAAAATAATATCGTCAAATTAGCATATAACAAAGTTATATGATTTTTTTCGTTTAAATTAAGAAAAAAATATTTATATAAAAAATTAATTTATTTTTAAAAGACAGAATATATTCATTATCGCTAGTTCAGGAGAATAAACAAGAAATAAAATATTCATTATCATTTATCAATAAATCGATATTGAAATTTCAAACAGCATACCACAAAAGGGGTAGTACTAATTTAATAAAATACAAAACTTTATTCAAATTTTGCTAGTTTATAATTTGTTTTTGCTAAATGTATTCAAAATAAAAAAACAATGATAAACAGTACCTATTGCTAACCATTCAATATAATATTAATATTTTTAAATTTATTACTTTTTTATTATTTTTTTTTAATATAAATCAAAAATCAGGGCAGCCAGAATTAATTAGTTTTAAGTTTTAATTTAAATTAAATCGAAATTACATCACTGTTTTTTCAATTTTACGTATAAATAAAAATTATATATACATTTCTGTAAAATTCTTCATGCGACGCCTATGTCTGAACATCCGTCGTCTGCTAGTTCCTGAATGAAAAAACAGAGGCGTCCTTAAGGAAATGAAATTTGAAACGTGAAATTACTAGAGTTAACGAACTAGATAACAGAGATGATAAAATTTTTATTCGGGTAACTTAACTACATTTTAACCATCTCAAAAAGAAGAAAAAAAAGAGTATTAGGTACTTATCGCTAAAACGACTTTAAATTTTAATTACGCGTGATAATTAGATATCTATCTTAATTATCGTAATTTTGACGGTCAAAACAAGATGTAATTAGAATTTTCGCATTACAGCTAAATTAGAAATTAATGATTATTATTTAATTTCAATTTAGAATTTTGATGAAAATGTGTTTTATAAGTATGTGTAAACAAAATTATAGTAGGCTATTTTTAATTTGCTAAATTGAGTAATTACATTCCTACGATATTATTACATCACTTTTATGTGCAAAATTATTTGTTTTATTTCAGTTTTATATGCGTTATTTTATGATAATTGTTGATTTATATATTTCAATATTAAACATAGTAAAAAAATCTTTCAGAACTCATTATACAGTGTGTCCCCGGATTGAGTTCACTATAGGTGTAATTGGCAAAAAATTTAAGAATTTCATTTTCATGTTTTGGGATTCCGCCCTGCTTTGTCTGAAAACAATTTTAAGCATATTTTTAGTTTTTTCAAAATCGGCCATGATAAATGTAAAAAACTATTTTATATTCAGGTAAAGTGCCTTTTTGGTCAATAATACGGCATAATGTTCTTGAGAAAAGTTGTTCAGAATAGGAAATTATGGCTCTGTGTATTTTGTTACCTAGTAACTTATTTCTATGTTCTGTTTATTTACTGTAAATATCATTTGTATCTTTTTTCCTATGAGCCGATTTATTTTATTTCAATATTTGTTTTAATTATACGCGCTCATAAATTCTCGCAAAACGGGAAAATCGAAAATAATAAAAATTTCATGATGAAACTTTTCATTCATTAAAAATAAACACAATTTTATGCACTTGTTGCATAATAAATTACTATTGCAAATGCAAAACTATATAAATTATTCTATAATATCAATCATTCAATTAACAGGTACGCAGACCACCTAAGTAAATTTATGTCTGTATGGACTTATAAATAACTCAGCAAATTCGCAATAAATTAATCAATATTATACTACGTTAAACTACGGTATATGAATTAAAATTAATACTTAAAAACCATTCTGCTTGCAAATATTTTCCGGTTATCTATAGTCATCAATGAATTTTCGCCTAATTGTTTTGCAAGTTATAATTAGAAAGAAATTTGCACACGTCAAATTCTTTGTAACGGGACTTACCAATTACGGCAAAAAATACGTCATTTGTAAAAGTTTTCGAAATATTTGGCAATGGTTTATTGCAAATACAAAGGAAATGACTGAGCATTTATTGTTTCATGTGCAAAATTTATTAAATCCTTACGTAAATTTACTAGTCATAAATATTTATTGAATATTTATTTAGTGAAGTTATTATATATATATATATATATATATATATATATATATATATATATAAAACAGAGATAATTATACTATAGGATGATGTACATTCATTGCAGCAATCTTGCTTTATTTTTATTAAAATTTATTGCAGTCAACACTTTGAGAGCTAATAGTAAACTGATCTCGTCCCATTCTTATAATTCCAATTCGCAACATACATATTTTTTCTGGGTGGAACTTTATTTACATAGGGGTAGATAAAAGATTCTTTAAAACGAACCCTTAAACAAATTCTACTATAACACTAGTCTTTTAAAAGTTATGTACCAACTACATCAGTTTATTCCATTTTGAAATTTCTTTTATACAGTGTGTAAAGTGGATGAGGTTTCCTATAGGGAAAAAAAATTTAATATGAGTTTTAAGAGAAAAACTTATTCTTTATAAAAAATTTGCTTCTATCAAAACCCCTAATAGTCAAAGAAAAATCCAGTAATCACTTAAGATAAGATCAAAAACTTGATATTATGTCGAGTTGTTGATTTTAAATATGACTAAGTCCGAATGTTACATCAGTATCATGTGAAAAATGTTAAAAATATTTGTCATACAGCAGACTTACTTTTTAATTATTATTATTATTAATTTGCCAAAATATAATTATTATTATTATTATTAGCAAGTAATCCATGGGTAACACGATAATGATGTAACATTCGGACTTAATCATATTTAAAATCAACAACCCGACATAATATCAAGTTTTTGATCTTATCTTAAGTGATTACTGGATTTTTCTTTGACTATTAGGGGTTTTGATAGAAGCAAAATTTTTTATAAAGAATACGTTTTTCTCATAAAACTCATATTAAAATTTTTTTTCCCTATAGGAAACCTCATCACTTTACACACTGTATATTTGAAAAATAATCTATGATAAATATCAAATCAATACATCACAAAAAAACATATTTTTTTCTTGCCAATTTAAACTGAATATGGAAGCAAGGTTCGTTGAATTTCCGAAGTATTTATCTCTGTCCCTCTCTCGTACATCAGTCAAATACTGATCCAGAACGGAGTCCTTGTACGCTTCGATAACGTTCCGTTATTTTTTACGCCGGTCTCTGTGTACGTAATTATCATTTCTCGATTCTCTCTGACACATTACAAGCCCGGGACAAAAACAATTTCTACACACAATTGTGTTGCATTTATAAATAAACTAAATAAAAATGTATATTGTTTATTATGCACATATATGTATATGCGATATTATTTACATAAAATTGATGTTAATTTTGTTATTTAATACTTTTTTTCCTACTTCATCCTGCAATAGTACGGATATTTTGCATATAAATTGCTTGTATAGAGAGTACAGATTGTAAGATATTAATATTTTAATATATATTACGGTGTTCTTAAATAAAAAAAATTACGTACTTAATAAAACGATCCTAAATCCTAAATTCCATAAAATTAAAGAAAACCAACCTCATTTGACGTTTAACAAGGGTTAAGTGGTGCCGCAAAAGCAATAAATGTCGAAATATTGTGTTTTAATAGTAAAATGAGGTTGGTTTTTTTAGTCTTATCAAATTTAGAACCGATTTCTCAAGTACGTAAAAAATATATTTTTTTTTAAGAACACCCTAATATATATAATAATAATATTAATGTCAAAATATAAACTTTTGTTCTTGGGTCCTAAACTTGCGTTATGATTAATTAAAATGTTATAAAATTCCCTATCAGGTTCGTTATTGTTTTTAGCAATGACGCGTTTCAGACTTTTCAGTCATCAAGCTCAGAAAATCTGAAGATGACTGAAAAGTCAAAACGCGTCATTGCTAAAAACAATAAAAAAACCTGATAGGAAATTTAATAATATTATAATTAATATATAATAATAAATAATAAAAAAATTACGAATAAAACACATGAGTATTTGAGGGTTGATGACTTCAAGATTGTATTAGAAAATAAACTTCTATAGTTTTTTTTATTATCATAACATTGAAATCATACAGTTTGTCAAACTGTCAAATAATCTAAATAAATGAACTTGGAACGACATTTTCAAAAAACAAAATAAAGATTGTAGAAAATATTTGACAGTAAATAATCAGATATCTATAATGTTAATAATCAAGACAACTACAAAACAAGGAGTTCCTGACTAACTATGCTTGATGTGGCACTAATGTTGCTTCTATCATATTATATTAATTATTATTATCTATTGGACTCATGAATATCGCAAAATTATGTTATTTTGCTTGTGACATCTAAATAGCACAATGTTGTCTACCCATGGTTAATGCTTGATAAACAGGTTTTTGTTGTTATTGTTAAATTTGGAAAATAAAATAGCACTTTAACGGTTAATTTTGAAATTTAAAATTTACAGATAATTTTTTTGTAATACATATATGTTTAAGAATTGTTAGTAAAGTAATAATCTAATATCATGTAATATTACATGGATTTTTTCAGTGTATCTAAAGATAATTTTCTAAATAATAATAATAATAATAATAAATAATCTATTAAAACTTGCGATATGTCATTTATATAATAACAGTTAATATGAGCATAAAATCAAGCAAGTATCAATTGGTTATTATAATGTTTGTATAATTAGCGAAATTCATTATAATTTCCATCCATAATGTTTTAATATGTAGTTATTTAATGTGCGTTCATTTATATTATCATTAATTATATATGTTGTGTACAATAATTATTTGTGATTTTAGCTAAAGATAATTTCCATTATATTGGAGTATTCAATATGTATTTGAAATATTGTAGATTTAAAAAAAATTTAATATAATTTTAATGATTTCAGATTTTAACCAATACATTTTACGGTTAATTTTTTAAAATAGGTCTGTATATTTTCTGTCAAACTGAAAATTTATTTCTGTATTAAAATAAAACGACTTCAGATTGTAGTTCTATATTAATATTTATTAATAATTGACGTACTCAATGTACTCAACTTACGTTTTCATCTGGAAAAACTGATACAAATGACATTTACAGTAAATAAACAAAACATAGAAACAAGTTACCAGATAACAAAAATAGGTAACTAATGACTAATTAGTGACTAATTAAAGAAATCCAAATTTTATTTAAATTAGTGCCTTCACATTTATTGGTTTTCTTCAATTAGTAATTTATAAAACATTTATAATCTTATTTTTGTAATCTAGTAACTTGTTTCTATGTTCTGTTTATTTACTGAAAATGTCGTTTTTTCCTCAGTTATAAAAGTGATTTTTGCCAAAAGTACTTTTGACGTTCACTTAAAATCATTTATTAAGCATTTTAAAATAGGTTATTTAAATTTTATAATACCAAATATAATAAAAATAATGAAATATAGAAAAATTATTTATATTTGATGACAAACAGAAGCAAAAAATTATTTTGAAATTAATGATAAAAGCTCTTTTTCACGAAAAGGTGAGATGAGAATACGGGCCAAAGTTTTTAAACCGTATACAAAATATTTGAATTAAATATTTACCTCAAAAATATTTCATATTTTTGATATTTACATTTTAAAAACCACAATATATTTCGACAGATATCACCTACAATAATAATAATAATAATAAAAAATCTAAATAAAAGTGTACGCACTCAAAATAAAATCACAACAACAAAAAATTGAATAGAAAATTTTGAAATTTTAATTAACCAAACTGTCAATAAATATCTTGAAACATCCCTATAACTACCTGTCACAATAATCACCATCAAAATAACCCTGTAGGTCGGCGGTTTGTACATGGAACGACAAATTCATATTGCAACCCCACTCTATATTAATTGTGCACCCCTTTAAACTGTCGTTTACGTTTGTGTCGAGTGTCGAGGTCTGCGGATGACGCAAATACGTATGTTTGTTCGCGAGTATATGTGTGTTTGTTTGTTTTGTTATGACACCGATAGAAACGCGCTGACGTAGGACATTTCGGTTATGTTTTACTATATATATTTGCTACACGGCTTGTCCGACAACACGGAATTATTTTGATGCGAAAATTATTCGTTATTATTTGCCAAGGGTTGGTTGAAATGCGTGATTATGCGGGAAAGGGGGATGAAAATTTTTGTTGTTTAGGTTTTATGAAGTGTTTTCGGTCGGAAATTAATTTGAAAAATAAGTACGGTTATTATTTTGCTGATATTTTATTCAATTTGCTTAGTATTGTCTTGTTTAAAATAAAATATAATGTGTTTAATTTGTAAAACAAAAATATGAAGAGAACGGTTGTAGGTTCTAGTTCTGTAATAATTCATTAATAAATCAACGTTTCGACAAACTGCACGTGCGTCTGTATCTTTTTTATGATAAAAACGTACGTTATTAATAAATTAATACAGAACCAGAAGCTAAAGCCGTTTTATTCTAATAAAATGAGTTCTGAATGATTTTTTTACGGATAAAAATATTTGACCTATGAAAAAAACATATAATCTACCGAATAGTACCTATGAAAATAATATTATAGTTTACCTATGTATTAAATACTTAATCTATGGTTTTAATTTTTGACCTATAGAATTAATTATTGATCTATAGAAATATTTATCGACCTATGAAAATAATTATCGACCTATGGAAATAATCAAATACCTACTGATATAATTATTGATCTATAAAATTTGATCTATAAAATTAAGAAAGTCGCTATTTAGGGTAAGTTAGGTTAGTAGGTTGGTTTAGGTTTTTTTTTTACAATAGATCATTTTTTAATTATTAATAGGTAAATGATTGATTTTTCTATAGGTAAAAATATAAAATTTTATAAGTAATATTTGAATTATTAATAAATCATAAAATTAGCATCCTTTTTTTACTATGTTAAAAATTAAATAAAATTTTAATCGCAGTTTTGCGATACGGACTCGAAAAAATGTTCAACTTCCGATTAAATTGGAAGCGTGATTGAAAATATTTTACTTGCAATCAGTACATATATTATAGAAATATCCCTAAATACCAAATTCTGTGGCATAATATTTAAATAGTTGTCAATCTAGGTCCATAATTTGTTATTTTAGCTAATTTAGAATGCAATACACAGTTCCTGAATTACTTAGTCTTATTTTAAAAAAAATAAAGGAAAAAAAGAATTATTATTATTGATAGAGCCTTCAAATTGAGCTCCACAACCAAAATAATTCTCCAACAACTAAAAATTAACACTATACTTACGAAATAACCATTTTTATTAATCAAATTAAAGAAAAAACTTTCATTGAACCAACAAAACAACAAGTAATAAGAAAGAAAAAACAGACAAAAGAAAAAATTAAACTCCAGCTGATAGAGTTCTTAAAGCTATCGTCCAGTTGGCGCCAGTGTACAAACCGATATGAGTCAGCCTAGCAGGAAAAGCGGTTGCAACTGAATTAACCGAAACCCAACCTAACCTAACCGAATCAATAACCGTGTTTATTCAGCACTCATGACACCAAAACCGGCATATATATCTATTACAACCGTTTAGCTAAACCAGACGTCGACAGCAGAACGCTCAGCGGTTTTGGTCTCGACGAAATGGTTTGACGAAACTGGAGAAAGGAAGTTTCAATTTCAATAAATAGTTATTACTTGTGCTATATTGGTAAAGTATTAGAATAATTTTATATTTATATAGGTTAAATGTGATTGGAATGAATCATATACACTGTAAAAAGTTTTTCTATAATACAATTTTACAATAAAAACCCTGGATTATTATATAATTCTACATAGAACTTCATTTTACATAGCATGCAGTATTTAACAAAATAAGTATAATATAAAAAAACTTTTTTAAAAACCACGCTTATATTTAAATGCACTAAAACGAGGTAAAATTTTTATCTCTCATTTACATTATTCAATTGTTAATTGAACAAAAAAATAGTTCATGTGACAGATGTCATTAGTTGTATTAAAAAAATAAATATAAGCGTGTCATATCTTGTAATCGGTTTTTTTTTTATATAATATTGTGTTGTCTCCTGGAATGAAACTACATGCAAAATTTCAGTGAGATCAAATGATAGGAAGTGGTCTAAAAATTGGTTACAAAATTTGACCGTGACTGACCGCGACAACAACAGAGTGAGTTAATATAAGCATGGTAAAAATTATGTAAAACTAATTTACTTTTTATGTAAAATATTTATATATTTTAATGTATTATTCCATAAAACAATATGTATAATATGTAAAATAAAAATTTCGCAAATATCACACAGAAAAAACTTATTATATTAGTTAGTAATTACATAAAAATAAGTAATGTTTAATATATTACTGAGTAGCTATTAATTAACTTTAATTACAATTATTTATTATAAATTTCAATAAAACTTTGGAAAATTAATAGTAACAATATGATAATTTTATGTAGCTTGTAAAAATAAGTAATGTTATCTGTTACAACTACAAAATTCATATTTAAATCATTTTACATATACATACATTTACTATAAAAATTTATGTAAATTTACAGTGTATACATAATTTATTTTGTTGATTTTTTAATGCAATTAAAATTATTTTACTGAAATTGAGCCATATTTGAAAGCCACATTGAAAGATTGACGAATATAAAATTTTAAAAGTTTTAAAATAATACGCGCATATTACATAAAAATATTTTACTATACAAATTGCCGAGATAAATCAATCATACAAACAAATCAATAAAATATTTTAGATCAATATCACTATTAAAAAAAATACAGTTTAATACTAGTTACATATTCTAAACATGAGATTAACTACAGTATGTCTCGTTATCAATTTTAATCAATACATTCCACATATTGTCATGTACTTAAGAAATAATTTTTACTATAAATTCTATCACATACTTATACTGACAATACAATATAAAATTTCGCCTTAAGCAAACAATATATTAAGTAATTATTTTATAATTTGTCCTTTCTTTGTATATTTACTTTTTTTCTCTGTCAATACGTCAATTGTTTTATTAATTCATTTCTTTGCTACTGTCACTAGATAAAAGCGTAAAATTGTAATGTTCTTTATACAAATGAACTGGTTTAAAAAAAAATCTAATTTCTCAGGGTTAAAACTGCAATTAATTTACAGTGGATTTTTTTTTCATTCAATCGTTTGTTTTAATGCGAGAATTATGTATAATTATAGTGATTACTATAGTAAAAAGTTGTTTTTTATAATTGAGAGTAATTTTAATGTTAAAATATATTGTTGATATCTCGTACTGATAACTAGTTCTCATAATAAAGTAATTAAATTTGATTTATTTTTACTTACTTTTGCAATAAGTTGATAATCTATGAAATGGAATAATGAGAAATAGATAACACTCACCTGAAACAAAAAAAGAAAAAACATTTTAGTATAACATTTCGTTTAAATATATTTTTAAATTTAAATGATGCATGTAGTAAAAATCGAGTACGAAATAGATTAATGTATGATAAAATTGTAAAAAATATTGTTACAAAAGTTGCCGTGTTGGAGTTTGGTTAAAAGACTTTATATGATTTTATTTTATTTTATTTTTGTTCGTAAAAATTCTGTGATTATTATATTAACAGGCTTACAGTCCTTATAAAACATTTTTGAAACCTTTCTAGAAAAATTGAAAAGTCATGACTTATATCTGTCTCTCAAATAAAAATAAATTATTAATTATGTCCAATTCGAAACTAGCCGTCAAGTAAATCATTTGAGAAATGAAACATTCAAGCAATTATAAGCCCAATTCTAAGTTAAATTAAAAAAACAAAAAAGAATCATCAAAGATTCCAATCAGGATTACCACATCACCGTAAAACAAAAGACAATCTAATCCACCACAAGTGAGCATCATTATTATTAGTCAAGTACAATATATCTTCATTTTAAGACAATACATCAACAGGAAAAGATAAAATAATTCACAATTATGGCAAGCTGCCAACATTATCGTGCGAAAAGTACTGAGAGTCGCACTTTTTTTTATTCATTTCATTCGTTAAGCTCGGTACTTGAAAAGTAAACACGTTTGCAAGTACAAGTTATTTTTGAGCAGATAAAATTTCTAAGTCCTTCCGAAAATGAGTAAAGATTTCGTAGAAATTTATTTACTTTTTTTGTCCTTTGATAGTACGTAACAGACAATATACAAAGACATATTATTATAGTGCGTTTATAAGTTATATTTGTGGAAATGCAACCTTGTTTTATGAAAAAATATTGGATGAGATGTCCAGATTTTTGGTAATAATAATTTGTTTCTCAAGGTTTTTTTGAGACATACGCATGATATTAATGTGTGCTTTGTTTTAAAAACTGTGTACTTCCAAAAAGTTATAACAAAGTAATTTATTTATTGTTTTTGAATTTAAAAATAAATTTCTTAGAATAAATTATACCCTAATCAATTTGGAATAATAAATATATTTGAATAAATATACATTTATTGTAAAAGAAAAAACATTATATTGAAATATAACGGCTGTTTTGACGTACTGAACATACATCTTCATCAGGAAAAATGATAAAAATGTCATTTCCAGTAAATAAACAGAATATAATTAATAGTCGACAGTTTAACTATGTGAAAACCTTTTATGTAAATACACAGAACATAGAAACAAGTTACTAGGTAACAAAATAATTGTTTTCTAAAATTTTCAATAATTTTTCCTGCCAAACCAGAATGAGTTAGAAAAAAAAGTTACTTAGCTATTATGTAGCTAATTTATTTCTCTATTTTACTGAATTTTTTCAGATTTTTTTGAGCAAATTTTGAAAAAAGTCTTATTTTGAAAAAAATTCTAAGGGTACCCCCTTGAGAAATTTTCAAAAATTCAGTTTATAATTTTTTCTACTAAACGATGCAACCTAGAATAATAGTTTCTTCACTCAATTATAGTACTCAATGTTCCGCATTTTTCCATACCATGCTTATTTTCCTACACCTCATAGTTTTTGAGAAAAAAATAAAAACCAAAAAATAAAAAAAAAATTCTAGCGTCCAAACGGCACATGCTAGCAAATTAAAACTAAAACCAAGTTATAGAACTTTTTATGCTCTATCAAAAAGTATTCTAAGTATTCCTCAGAATTTAATTCGAGAAAAAAGTATATCGCAAATTATCGAAATTGCATCTTAAACGCCCATACGAACTTAACGAACGAACACCCGGTATGTATAATATTTACGAATTTTCAGATAATAGAGTAGTCTGATAAAGTAAAAATAAAAATGCTAAACAATAGTTAAATAAATTTTAAAATTATCAAATGTTCTAATTCAACACCCGACTTACAGACACAAATATTACAAAAATAAAATGTCCTATTACTAGTACAAATATCCCGTTAATTGCATGTGTAATAAATATGAAAAATATGCAAAAACTTTAACAATATTATCCTATAACATGCAAACATATTTCATTTTTAATAGTCCTTTGTAAATTTAAGTTGAAAACAATTTAATTTTAATGTAAAAGAAAAATATTTTGCCTATATATTTATTTTGTGTATACAATAAACAAATAATTTTATTCCTTCATTACAAAAATATTTATAAATATTAGTAAATAAATTGATACTAAATCATCATCTGTCTAAAAATTGTCCTTATTAAAAAATACTAAATACGTTACAAATTTCTATTAAAATTTATTCTAAAATTTTCGTATATAGATTTAAAAGATTGCAATAGGTAAAATCTATTTATAAATCTATATCTACTACATCTCAACATTTTACGCGGATCTTTTCGACTATCTTGGATCCTTATAACACATATAAATATCATCTGTCGCATAAAGAAAATATTTTGTCAGTCCTTTTCGTAGAATTGACACATTCAGAACGTATATGAAAATGTCAAAAGTCGCTATATGTGTCTATAGGTACCAAACTATATGGTTCTATAGCATATTTTGATCAAAGCATTTTTTTTCTTCTTCAATGACAGTAAAAATGAGTTATAGTTTAAGAATATATCATATTTATGAAGCACTTAAAATTTAGATATATAATATATGTATAAGTACGGTTTTTGGCTTTCTCTATTTGTTAAAGTTGTCAGAAAAAATAAATTAAATAAATTATTTACCATAAAATTGAGTTATGCATAATATAGAAGCAATAATAATAAAATATTTTACTAATAAAAAAAAGAAATATGGTCCGTATTCCTACCTCTTTTGTTTATAAAAATTGCTTTTATTTTTCGCTTCAAAATAAATTTTTATTTCTGCCTCTTGTTAAATATGAGTAGTATTTCTATTTTAAATATCTAATAGTATAAAATTCAAATAAACGAATTAAAATTGCTTAATAAACAATTTTAAGTAAAAAAGTACAAAAAAAATCGACGTTTTGATATACTAAACGTATATCTTAATCAGGAAAAAATATATAAAAATTTTGTAATATATTAATTAAAAAAAGCCATATTTTATTTTATTTCATTTTTCCCGTATTGAATAATTTCTCTCTAAAATATTTACTAAATTAATCTAAAAAGTGACTATAAGAAGTACAAAATTTTTTTATTACATCCAAAATTAAAATTTTAACTACCAAAAGTAGTTCTAAATCCTTAATTTTCTGTGTATATTTCTGTCAATATTTGATTTTCAAAATTTGATATAATTGCAAAAATATATGTATCTTCCTTTTATTATACACACAAATACTTAAAATACTTAACCTAATTAACATATCAACAATAAACACCCCTCCCTCAAACCCCTTGAAATCGGCTATAATCAAAATATTCAAACACGCTGACAAGTTTATTGTAAAATATACTTCTGCGTTCAATGTGTATAGAATATCTCTCCAGGCTCTCGTATTTTATAAATAAACACAACACAAAAGTCAGAAAAACATTTCGGAAAATGTTTGAATAGCAAATGGACACCCCTGGCGTGCGTCAGCCCTCTGTTGAGTAAACACAGAACCCCCAGACAGACGGACGGACGCCCACCAGATAAACAAACCAGACTGACACGTACGACGTAACTCTATGGTCTTTTTGCATCCCCCTACGTAAACGTCTACAGGAAGTTGATAAATTTTACCCTTAATCCGAAATCTTGTTTAAGGGATGACATATACCAGGCTGTTTGATAAGGCGTTTGTACTTAGAGGAAATCTTATGAGTTTCTTGATAAGAAAAAAGTGAACTGTGTATTTTTAAATAGGTTGCGATAAAATAAATACAAATATTTTTGAAATAATCATTTTAGTTATGTATGTGGTACAACTAATATCGGTTTTGGTCTGAGTGGTTCGGAACTCACTATATGCTGTAGATCCCTTGCTTGTAATGCAAGTAAAAATTCTGTGTTTTTGTTTACTCAAACTCTTATGACAGTTACATTGTTTGCAAAAACCGTTATTAGTTGAAATCAATTTTAAAACCAAGCTTGTAATAAAGACCCTAGGAATTACGATAACTGAGTTTAATTAGATGAATATATGAATAATACTGAAGATGTACGTCCGATGTGTTAGATGAATAACTATGATTGAGAGAGTGGCTTGCGTGAGCGAATATTTTCAAGTGGTTAAAATAAAAGAGCATGTATGAGAGGTACTATAAATAAGTACATATAATGTAAAAGTTGTTTATCTTTGTTGTGTTCCGCGGAAATTAATTTTGCTGGAATGAGTACATGGTGTGATAATTTCTAAGTTATTCAGAAGAAAAAACGCTTTCTTTAGATTTTTGATACATTTTGCTTATAATTCTACAGGCCAAAAAATACGGCTAAAGCTGTCAATTTTCAAGGTAATTCTATAAAAAATTTCAAAATTATCGAAAAATTTCGAAATAAAATTCTAACTTTGAACATCTGTATTTTTTAAAATTAAATAGCAAATTGCGAATATATTTTTATCAGTGTCAAAAATTCACTTGCATCAGCGGATAAATGAGAATGGAAGAGAGAAAAAAAAAAGAAAAATAAAAGTTTTAGGTCATTATTCACAAGTGAAGAGAAACACGGCAAATTTAACAATAATTCTTTTTCAATTCTCTTTCTGTCATGACCGTTTTCATTTATCATCGT
This sequence comes from Clivina fossor, assembly GCA_963966155.1. NCBI lineage: Eukaryota > Metazoa > Arthropoda > Insecta > Coleoptera > Carabidae > Clivina > Clivina fossor. The sequence goes on along the minus strand of OZ014561.1, from coordinate 20,932,310 downwards.
TACTTCCTCATCATTCTGTCTGTCTGTCTGTGTGTACTTATCTTATATCATTTTCATTTTACTATCTCTACGTTTTCATTCTTTCTTCTCTTATAAACTTATCCACACTAACATATATATTCAATTCTTGATCCTAACATACTAAACTAATTTCGCTACTGCATTTAAATATAATACTTCATACAGAAAAGCATATAAATAAAAATAACATTTGTTGCAACAGTATATTTGAAGTAAAATAGAGTAGAAAATTTTTACTATCCTTTGTGAAAAAAAATGGTCGAATTTAATTTTTTTGTAGTATCTTGAATTTAGTAAAAAAATAATGCATATATTGTGACACAAACTGTACAGTGAGTAAAGTGATGATGTTTCCTACAGGGAAAAAAATTTTAATATGAGTTTTATAAGAAAAACTTATTCTTTATAAAAAAATTTGCTTCTATCAAAACCCCTTATAGTCAAAGAAAAATACAGTAATCACTTAAGATAAGATCAAAAACTTGATATTATGTCGAGAAGTTGATTTTAAATATGACTAAGTCCGAATGTTACATCAGTATCGTGTGAAAAATGTTAAAAATATTTGTCATACAAGTGACTTACTTTTTAATTATTATTATTATTATTATTAATTTGCCAAAATATAATTATTATTATTATTATTAACAAGTAATCCATGGGTAACACGATACTGATGTAACATTCGGACTTAGTCATATTTAAAATCAACAACTCGACATAATATCAAGTTTCTGATTTTATCTTAAGTGATTACTGGATTTTTCTTTGACTATAAGGGGTTTCGATGCAAGCAAATTTTTTTTATAAAGAATAAGTTTTTTTCCTAAAACTCATATTAAAATTTTTTTCCCTATAAGAAACCTCATCACTTTACACACAGTATAATAACAAAAGATACAATTGTAACAATTTATTTGTACAATATTTATCTATTTTCTAGATTGATAATATGCGAAGAACTGAAGATGTTAACAGTAAGTAATATATCTATATCTATATATATATATATATATATATATATATATATATATATATATATATATATATCTACAAGATAATATATCTTCTAGTCAGTTTTATTTGTTCTAGAAGTAGATAAAATATAGATCATATAATATAAAACCGTTCCATTAATATCATCCTTTTACTAACAAGTACTATAGCAGTCTATATAGTATGGCTATAAAATATTAGATTGCAACCTGTACTAGTGACAGCTATGTGGGTGTCGGTAACATGTTTTCTCCTCTCTCTCTCTCTGTTTTACCGATCGTGAATTGCTAAGAATTGTTATCGAATTTTGTTTTGATATATATATATATATATATATATATATATATATATATATATATATATATATATATATATATATATATTATATTATAAGTATAATTTATTTCGTTTTTCTATCTATGTATTTTAATATAGTTCATTTTTATATTTAGTCATATTATAAAAACTCTAAATTTGAAATAAATTAATATTCTGAACTTGTAATTCTGTTTCTGTATTAATTAAAACTAAGATTCTTACGGAATATTAAAACTAATTCAAGTAGTTAGTATGCAAAAATTTTATCGATCTATTTCTAACTATTTCTCTTCTTCATTTTATTAAATAAAACAATAATTAAAAACTACATTTCTTATGCATCTTAAATACAAATGGATAAATAAAACAAAACTTAATTGGATAAAACTTCATTCACACTTCTAGAATTATCACAAAATTAATGTTGATTATTTTAATACCTACGAAAATGTGGGATTTTTAAAAAGTATGCTAGTGTAACTCTAGTAATACAATCTAGGCTTAACTAAACACACATTAATTTTAAACCGTTAATTGAAAGTATTTACTACACTTAAAAAAAATTCTGTAATTTTACATAAAAATCCGGGGCAACTTATTTATACCAGTTTAATATGTAAATTTACAGATGTCACAAGAAAATTTTTACATAATACGAATATAAAATACGTATATTTTATATAAGTACGAGTAATTATTACTTTTTCGATAAAGAAAAACATATATAATATGGTAAATCAATTATTTTACATAAAATGACAAAATTATATTATTTTCACAGAAAATTTATGTAGAAGTAATTTTTTAATTATCAATAATACAACTAAAACCAAAATTTTTAATGAATGGAAGCCAAATTTTATTTAACTCAGTGCTTCTTCACAGTGATTTTTTTCTTTATTAATCTCTATTGCTTCTCTTATCAATCTGCTGCTAATATTGATTAGTCTAGCATTTATTACTGTATCTTCAAATTTTACACCATAAAAATATTCTAAAGTATGAAAATTTATATATTAATATTACAACTACATATCAATTTCTATTCTCCACAATATCATATTAATTAAAAAAAAAAAACTTATTCATTATTTCTATTTAACGACTGTTCTGAAAAAGTCAATCATAATAAAAATACGATCTATTATATAGTAAAAAAAAGATAACCTCGAAACTTATCAATGTAACTATAACTTTATTTCATTATTATTATTACTAAATACTTTTCAAGATAATAATTTCTATTGTACGTATAGCTTTGAACTTTGCTTATCTTAAAACTAAACTTAATTCATTTGACAGTGAAAAAAATGACTACATAATTTATAAAAAACAGTTGATGATTATTGGAAGTATTTTAATTATAAGAATAATATGAATATCATATGTAGAATTATTGTATAGCTGATAAACATTACATAAATGTTTATTTTCATATGTCCTCATTTTCAGTTTGAAATATATATATATATATATATATATATATATATATATATATATATATATATATATATATATATGATAAGTATTTTAAAATGGTTCCGGATATTATGTAATTTTGAATTTTGTGTTAGAAGTAATATGTCTTATCTCTTCAAAAATGTACACAGAATAGTTTTATTTTTGTATATAATTAACCGAAAATATTTTTAAACTGTTATAGTCATTATCTAAATTCAAGTTCGTCATCTAAAAATCTATATCTAAAAACACTTGAAAATGAAAAATAAAATCAGATTTTCAGCTACTCTTCTAATATCTGCAACTTGAAAATATAAAACGTAAAAATCTTCTATAATCTACATATCAATAAAAACCATTCATATCTTGTTTATTTCAAATTTAATACAAAGAAATTCGAAAGAATCAAAAACAAGATGTAAGACAAGATCTGCATGAAAAGAACAGAGCGAAACAAGTATCCCATAAAGGAGGACAAAGATTAAGAAATGGCAAAGAGAAAAAGAGATAAAAATTGTAAAGTGGATGACCACGGTCCAACAAACTTGTCCCATATATATATATATATATATATATATATATATATATATATATATATATATATATATATATATATATATAAAGAGACAATATGAGAAGAATATGGTTTCGTCTCACCCTTTTGATATAATTTATTACATTTAATTGTCCAAGTAATTTAGTTCTGCCTGCATGACCATTATACCACTCAAATACCAAGTTCTTAAATGTAAATCCTATTCTTCAATCGTTCGTATTGCGTTAGAATCAAATTATTTATAAATTTACAATTAAATATAAGTAAAGATGGTAAATTTCTATAGCGATATATTAAAATTATTATTAATTAACATAGTAAAAAATCTTTCAGAACTCATATTAGAAATAAAACTGTTATAGATTCAAGTATTAAAATTATCCTGATGAGTGTTGAGTTTCGTCGAAACGTCGATTATAAATTAATTTTAATACTTGAACCTAAAGTAGTTTATTTTATTATTATAGTCGCGACAAGATAAAAAGATAGGTACGTCATAATCACGTGATAAAACTTAACAACATGAAACTCACTAATGAACAAAATTAATTTTATTCTATTCTACATATAATGAACTCAATCTTCTTGAAACTATTTTAAAATGTAATATATACAAATATATCGTATATTATTGAATTTTTTTATCGAAATAAACTTATTTATTTTAGCTATATTTGGCAGCATTGATTTTCAATGTCAAAAGTCACAGTACGTTTATATTAGTTCATTTGACTTGTTATATTTTGAATGTGTATTTTTGTAATTTATTATGGCAAAAAGATGGTCTAGGCGAGATGTCAACAGTTAGTTGGCAATTTAATTTCATATTTTGAACAAGAAAAAGAAAATAATGGGCCATTAATGCCCCAGTCTGCTGTACGCGAGAAACTCATATAATCATAGTAGTGAGTGACGTTATTTGCTTAGTGACAAAAATTGATGAAGTCCCTATCTTTTTATCTTGCCGCCACTATATTATTGTAAAATTTTCTAACAAATATAATAAACAAAACAAAAAATATACATTTTTATATAAATTTGAAGGTTCCAAGAATTATAATGAATGACTGAGTCAGTTATAGTGAAATTTCAAGTACATGTTTATTTAGTTCTTGAATGCATTTGCAGTATGTGCTGGGGGGGGGGGGGGGAAGAGTATGTGCCAGCAGCCGTGCACATAACGCCTACATCTCGGTTGATTTAAATTAGTAAGAAATTCGCGACATATTCAAATCAACAACAACCAACAGGTCATTTGCTGAAATCAAGGTTCATTTCCTTGCAAAAACAACAAAAATATTACATACTATAAATATTATTTCTCGGATATTTAATGTTTTGTTAACTGTAAATTATTATTATTTCCTTTAAGACAATTTTTTTCCGGTTCAGAAAATAAGGAAATCATAAATATGTGAGATTAAAAATAATAGAGTATAATTTACATAGCAATTTTTCTTTTCTACGACTGTAATGTCATTTACAAATTCATTAGTTAGTATTTAGTAGTACTGAGAACCAAATCCGGATAATTTTAGATCCGGACTCAAAATTATCCGGATTTTGAACCCGAAACTATGTGTTTTATATTTTTATATAGATTTTTCATGCATGTAAGCAGGTTTTTTTCTTAAAATGTAATGAAAGTTTCCAAGTAGTAGGAATCGAAGAGCATGTATGAAAAGAATTATGAAGGTGGATGAAGCAAAAGTTGCTTGTTTGGATAGGAATGTTTAGAGGCGACTGATTTCGAGATGATAAAAAGAGTTTGTGCCACACCCTTTTGGGTACATGGCGTGATTGTGTATGTATGTATATACATACAATATATTTACAATATACTATTATATTCAGTAACATAAAACTTTATTAACTTAAACAATAAATAACTACACAAGTAGATTGCTGAATAATTAATCAATTGATAGCTTAATCATGTCTGACACGTGTTTAACAACGTTTTATACAACTGGCCTTAACTTTTTATTTTTTTATTTTCGTATAAAAGTTATCACATTCACACATCTCAATACTAAAACCTAATTTAAAATTCACGTTGATTTGTAACTTTACATTTTCATTACAAAACTAACCCGCAAATAAAACACAAACTAAAATAATTAATGAAAACCTACTTGTAAATATTTTTAACTTAAAAACCTGTAGACAGTATTATTATCAAAGCACATATATATCAAGAGGCGAGTAAAAAAATATTGTGTTCTAGAATTACAAAGTGGATTTGATTCTCGCCAGCATGATGGTAGAAAATCTTGTTAAAGCATTCTTCTTGTTCTTGCTGCGAACAAAATCACCGTAAAACGTAAACGAATACGCGATTTGTCATTTTGGGTGACATTGTAGAATGTTTCTTGCGACATTTTTCACGAAAATCTTTCCAAAAATTTCGAGAATCGGACGTGAAAGAATCATTTTGTATTTATCTTTGTATGTTTGTGCTTTTTTCCGGATATTTATTATTATACCGTTTTACATGGTACTGCTTGTAATTTTATTGAAATATTTTATAGAAATAAAATTAAAATTGTATAGTAGTATTCAATTTAAAAACAAAAACAAAGTTTTATTAAAGATAATTATAAGTTTAATGGGTCTGTAAAATAAAACCTGTAATGTTACAGAATTTTTTTTTAGTAAATATAATTTTGTAACAGCTGAAAAAATTATTAAATAGTTAACGCCTTATAATCCGCACTATTGATAATATTAGATAAAATAATTTACAAAATATTTTCAATCAATTTTTGAAAAAATATTACGTATAATTTTAATAGCAAGTAAAAATATGTACTTATATTAGTTTTTTGCTAAACTACAAATGTCATGCTTACATAAAAAAATTTGGTGTGATAAAATAAAAAGACTTTAGGATTTAATTTAATTTAAAAAATTGACTTTTCGACGTACTCTACGTACATCATCATCAAGAAAAATGATACGAATGACATTCACAGTAAATAAACAGAACATTGAAACAAATTACTGGACGTAACTAGATCATAAAAATTTATAAATGATTAATTAAAGAAAGTCAAATTTTAATATAATGAGTTCTGAAAGATTTTTTAACATACTTTATTACAGTAAATTTCTAAACAGTATTTTGTATAATACAAGATAAATTAATAAATAAAATTTAAAAATAACATTGTAAAATTTTTCTACTAGATAAATTTAGAACCCAGACTACATTAAAAATCAAAATGTAATCTAGAAAAAAAGAAAAAGAAAAAAGCTTCACCACATAGAAAAGCTATAGCGTATGAGCCATTTATAATAGCCTTATTTTTAATGGCAGCAGCTTTTTCTCTAAACGATAAAAAGCAACGAACTGGCTACAAAACGAGTAAAGGAAAGCTCTCATTCTTCAAGGGTAATTAACTAAAAATCTTATTCCTATTCCGAGTCCGCTAAACACGAAAAAATCTTACGTAATGTCATGTAAAACGGGACATTTATTTGGTTCTGCTCAATAGATGAACTGTATTAACCAAAACGTAAAGGTTTCTATAGGTTAGAAAAAAGATTCGATACTTGTATTTCGAGATATAGTGTCCGAATATTTTATTTTGTTAAAAAGAATTAAGTGCAATTGGTATTTCAAACAACAAAAATGAAAAAAAATCACTACAAAATTAGTATATTAAACGACAAATATGTTACGTCACGGCAAAATAATAAACTCATATTTTTATATTTATGAAAAAAGGATAATACACCAGAATATTTCAGTTTCATTGCTAAGTATGTTGTATTAAAAGATAGATTAAAATTTCGATTTTTTTTTCTACGTTAAAACAAATATTTTGACATTGACTTAAATTTTTATCGTGAGAAAAAATATTTCATATACATGATCGGTCTATAATGTATGGGTTTCCACTGAGAAGCAAAATAACTATTTCACTGTAAAAAAAAAACATTCTAAATATAAGTTTTCGTATGCGTTTCTTGTCTACAAAATTAAATACATCTTAACATAGTAAAAAAATCTTTCAGAACTCATTATTTTAGAATAAAACGGCTTTAGGTTATAGTGTTGTAAAAATGTGTAAATAAATCAACGTTTCGACGAACTGAACGTGCGTCTTCATCAGGAAAAAAGCGAGAAATGATATTGGTAGTGTATTGTTTTCATAATTTCCTCACCTCATTTATTAATAAATTATTACAGAACTGAAACCTAAAGCCGTTTTATTCTAATTTCATCTTATTTTTCATAAACTGCATAATATTTTTAATCAATCATTTTCTTTTCCCTTTCAACTAATTTTAAATAGTTAAATAAAAACATTTTATTGTAAAGTTAATAACATTATAAATTTTTGTAAACATATGATTACTTTAAATAAAAGTCACATTCATTTTTATTATAAAACCAGTCATTAATATTATTAACTGTGTCTTAGCTATTAAACAATCCCCAATATTCCACAATTCAGCAATTATTCCATTAATATTATCCAATAAATCAGTTCCACATCGCAATATCTATTAAAAATAATCAGAAACCTATTAATTTCTGTTCTAGTAAAGGTTACAGACACCTATAACTCATAAAACGATAAACTTCGTATGTATCCAATAAACGATTAAAAACCATAAATATACATTTTCATTTATCGTAACATACCGAGAAATTCAAGTCAGATAATCTCTCTTTTATACGTACTTCTCTCTAGTTAATTAGAACAGTGGTTCTCAACCAAAAGTACACCTAACTGAAAGTATTTCAGGATATTGATAAATAAACTATATGTAATATTTCAAGTTTCAAGTTAAGGTATCAATTGAAGAAAACCTTATTGTATTAAATATCAACAAAAAAAATGCTAAAACAAATTTTTTATTAGTATTCAATTCAAAAATAAAATAGGCTTCTTATACAACATGATAGGCGTTTTATACAAATTCTACTGTATGGTAAAAAATAAACAAATATTTTTTGAAATAAACATACGTGTAGTTTAAATAAAATACGACAGAAAATACTTAGATAGAAAAAGATTAAGAACCACTGTAATACAGATGTATTCAAGTTTATATAAGTAAGATAAAATTAGAGTTAGTCAGGAATTAGTTAACCTTTTAGGGTCAATGGTTACGCCTATTAAAGGTATATATATATATATATATATATATATATATATATATATATATATATATATATATATATATATATACTCTTTGAATGAAATATTAAGTGTGTCACTACTTAATACTGCATGAATGTACATATATATTTTAATAAAAAACTATTTGAGATCTCTTTATTATGAGCTTATATTATTCTTATGGTAATTATTTTCATATAATATTTTCAAACAGAAATATTAAGAAATTTTTAATGAAAATTTAGGTTACCATATCATCATTATACTAAACAAATTCAAGTTGAACTAATCTAAAATAAAAAAGTTTTAGGATTAAGTTCTGTATATATTTTATTTAAAAAAATTAAAATCAACATTTAAATAAAATAATCACACTGATAGATATTATCTTTTTTATAAATTTCTATTGCTTCTCTTATCAACCTGCTGTTAATATTATTGGGTCTTTTACTACGTTAAAATGTAATAATTATACAAAAGAAATAATTGTATTTGCCATAATTAACGTATTGAAACTCTATTAAAAAAAATGTAATATAAAATTTTCTTAGTAACAATTAATTTGTAAGCAAGCCTAAAATATTCGTCAGTTAGCAACAGGCAAAAATCGAAGTCTAATTTAAGTAAACAACAGAGCATCACAGCGTTTGGAAAAGCTATTTCCGTAGTTCAACTGTTTTAACAGATTGTTTTCCCCTTTAGAACACCAAACTGCCTATGAAAATTTATTGTTTTCAAACACAAACAAAGATGAATTTATATGTTTATAATGTAATTGTTTTAGGCGAAAATTTCATTTACGTGTTTTTTAGCTAGAATAAAATTAATGAGTTTTTCCTGATGAGTGTCGATAATGAATTATTTTGGCGAGTGATTCGTTCGAAAACACGAACAAATATTTATCGTTAATTTATTATTAATTAATAATTTAAAATGATAATAATGTATATACAATGTAGCTCGAAATATTTAACATAGTAAAAAATCTTTCAGAACTCATTATATTAAAATAAAACTGCATTAGGTTTACAGTAAATATACAGAACATGAAATCTTTTATTTTTCTTTATAAAAAATAAAGATATATATATATATATATATATATATATATATATATACTTATTCCGGAATTGCATAAATAATAAACCAGTAAATAAGAAAAGTTATTTGAATATTTTGATTAGTTCAATTTGTCTGAAATATATATATATATATATATATATATATATATATATATATATATATATATATATATATATATATATATATATATGTATGTATTTTTGGCTTGAATGTTATTTATAACCTCATTAGATGGGCAATTCAAAGGCAACATCGATTTTCATTTTATTCATCATCTTATATATAATTTGCTGTCATCACTCAATATACTTAATTATGTCAATTATATTTTGTTTATATTTCAAACAGATCGTTATAGAATATTTTTACTTTACTAAAAAGTCGTAAAGCAATAGCAATCTTTATAGAATTTATAAAAGTTTCCGAACCGAGATGCCATGATCGACCTATCCTCGCTGCAGACGTTTCACCATACATCGCATCCTCAGTGCTTGATAACTGAATAATAATTTCTATTCCGCAATCTGGTAATTTAAGTTTAATTAAACCAAAGTTGTAGCTTCTGATCAGTATTGGTAAGCATTACTTTTCAATCAAACCTCATAAAATTAGAGATATTCTGGCTTAATAAAAATTTAATTTATTAAAATTTATTCAAATAAAAAAATTCAAATAACATTTTTTTTAATTCTTTATTTCTAGGAATATGAAATATTACAACTTTATCAAATACTTTCTTTAATTTACATATAATTCTAAAACTCCACGACTTAATCTACATTTAATTTCAAAAATATGTATCTTTTTCCACTACAAAAATATATTTTTTTCTTTTCAACTCCATCAAGAACTAAATACTAACCACTGTTTAATATACTTTCATATTCTCGCATAAACATGTATAATAAAAACATAAACTACAAAAAAAAATAATCTTACTGGGCGTATAACCCTCCCCCCTTGCCCCTTCGTGATAAAACTACCCGGACTATAATTGCGTGACTAAGTGAAACCTCCCCAGAATACACACGTACCCAGACTGAATGTGGATCAATATACACACGCTTGAACTTACCCCCTGATAACCCAGCCCAGCTGTTTAAATATTTTAGGTACGCCACTGGATTGTGCATCTACTCGTACAAATCATATCATCATATCATCATATCATCGTACCATCCCATATGTATATATATATATATATATATATATATATATATATATATATATATATATATATATATATATATATATATATGTATGCAATATTGTGCGATAATATTGTTTGTCCAAGAGTTTTGTTTTCGTTTAATATTAATGGAAAATGCAGTAAATAGGTGAGAATTATTTTATGACTTTAGAACTTAGAGTAATTAAGATATTTACTAATTATTTTGCAAACTGTTAATGAATTTTGGTTAAGTGAATTTGAAGAGTTAAATTAATATTTGATTATTTATAGTTAGGAGAAAAATCTAGTCCAAATTTGATATATTGCTACATAGAAAAAAAAATTTTAAGAGAAAAATTATCAATGTGAATAATGCTAAAGTTGCTTATTTGGATAGGGATGTTTGGAGGAAACCTTTTTGGGTACATGGCGTGATTGTGTATGTATGTATGTATTGTTTAATCTAAAATAAAAAAAAGTAATTCCTCAACACAAAGAAAAACCAGAAAAAAAAATGTATCAATTTTTTTTGGAAAATACGCATATAAGTACGTTTCATTCATGGTGTCATTTTAAAAAATTTATCAATGTGGTTATTGTGGTTGAAATATCCTATCAAATTTAAATATTATCAAAAACATACAAATTATGTATCTCATATATATGTAATTATAATTTTATTTAAACAATAAAACCTGATAGAATTTAAATCAACGACCTTCCGCCAAAAACCAGTTTTTTTTTTCATTTTTTAAACAAATATTAAACATTAAAAATATATTTTGTTTTTAATTTCTGCATATTCCTACCATAGAACCACCAAGGGTAATCAGAAATTGTATATTCGATTAAAGAAAGATTAATTCTCACAAATCACGTAGGAAATATAAATAATATATATCGTACATACTATTCTAGAACTGTTCGTAAAGTTACAATAACTTTGTTTTTAATTTAGTTTAGCTTTAATTTATGTCACACTAATGCCCGTATACAAAATTATTAACGTTAAAAATAACGGTTCGTTAAAATAATAATTCTTAGATCTCGTAAGAAATTTCGTTGCAATATACATAGAAAAATTTCTAAGATTTTTTTGTCATCAAAATTAATACAATCATATAATCCGAATATTATATAATCTGGTGTATAAAATAAGAAATAGTTCCTTCCTCAATTACTTAATATGTTTTAGAACTAAGCCCTTCAATTTCTTTTGCGTCAGTAACTCGAAAACAAAAGATAAAAACAAATAAAAGAGAAACAGAAAAACTGATATATCATCATCAATAAATTGTAGACATGTATCGAACATATGTTTCAAAACTACCTATATAGATTAGAAAACAACCAATATTTTTGCCACACCCAGTACAATAGTGGACAGGTAGATTCAAACATATAGTACTTCATTCAATTTATTTCTACAAATATTACAAATTACACTGAATTCATTTAGTTTCTCAAGCAATTTAATATTGTAATTAATTAACGTAATAAGAAACCTTACAACCTTAATTAGCTAAAATTTCACAAAAGTTTGTTTGGTGCCCACATAAATTATAAGTATAATTTTACTAAAGTTTAGTATTGCCAACTCTGCGGAAAATTTTTTTAAAAATGTATTATGGCTACATTATTTATCAGATTTTAATTAAATTTCCACAAAAGATTTTCTTAGTGACCACATAAATTATACTCCTATAATTTTACTAAATTGTTTAATTTTTTAATTTGTAATTTTAATATTTATAGGTTGTCAAAGCATACGTTTATAATATTGTTCATCAAGAAAATTGATACAAATGACATACACACAGTAAACAAATAGAACATAGAAACAAGTTACTAAATGTAACAAATACGTAATTAAAAATTTTCTAAATTTTTAATTAATAGAAGTCATTCTGACATTTATTAATAAAATGAAAAATTAGTTAACAAAATTTGCATATTTAACTGTCAATACTTTAATATAGTAAAATATTTGTCAAGAACTCATTGTATTAAAATAAAAACTATGTTCTGTTTATTTACTGTAAATGTTATTTGTATTAGTTCTCCTGATGAAGACGGACGTTGAGTTCGTTGAAAAGTCGATTATAAATAAATATTAATATAAAACTTTAACCTAGAGTTATCAAAGATTTTTTACTATATTAACTTATAATTAACATAAATACTTAATTCTATAGGCTTCTTTATTTTCATGTAAAATTAGCTATAATAATTCTTGGTTCTAACAATAAATAAAAAATTTGCATGCATTTATTCCCTCAATTTAACACAAAAATATAGAACAACAAAAAATCGTCAAATTTAATCGGATTTAATTAGTTAATGTGTACATTTGGTTGACGTAAACTCAGTCTGAAAAATACTTTTACTGATTATTTTTTCTGTCTGTCTGACTAATTTAAAGGTGCAGGACTTAAAAGCATCAATTACACAAGTGAAAACAAAATTTGTTGGGTGTGATTTTTTCTTTGTTTGAGATCGAGTGGGCGGGGGTGGGGTTGTTAACCCCTTCAATTGTTTTGACTGAATATTCTTTCCAAGTATTTTTTTTTGTAGTGAAACAAATTTGTAAATATAATAAGGTCCGGGAAGTTAGCGAAGCCACTTTCACCAAACAAAAAATAAAATATTGATTAATTTGTCGTAAATTAGTCGTAAATTTGTCGTGAAATCAAAAAATTTGTCGCGCCCTATTTTAAAAAATTATTGATGGCTTCGCTAACTTCCCGAAAAAGTTAGCGAAGCCATCCTTCAAAATTAAAAAAATATTAATAAAATGAACCGCGGATGTAGCTTATAATTTGTCGTAAATAAGTCGTAAACGAATAAGAGTAATTTTGTAACGAAATTATTATTACAGAAATAATAAACTTAACGAATGTGTATGCGTACAATGCATATATGGATAGAGCATGTACAACAAAATAAAATCGAACAACAATTTTAGTAACGATTAATTTACGAAAATTTAATATCTAATAATTAACGTGAAAAAATTATTTTTTATTTTCTAAATTAGGTGGCCAGCCAATTTACAACGAGAAATTGGCACGGCCACGCTTCGAATAGTTAGTCGAAGATCACAGTGCTTATAACGCTTATTTAAAGAACAAAATGTAACTTTTTGGTATATATTTTTTGAAAACAACAGCTTATAGAAAATTAATAATATAGTTATTAACATAAAAAAATAATAAACAAATTAGTGAGTATGATTTTTTTCAATGTGAAAGCAAATTTTTCTTATAGTTGCAAACTTTTCGGCTTTAAGAAATAGGTAGGTATAATATGCGACAGAATTTTAGAATAATGTCTAAAGAAGTTTTTTTATTTAAGTTTTTTTTTTATTTTGTACCATTTTTCTAGTTATAAACCTGTGAACTTAATTCATGAATTAGCGCCCGGCAAACCATGTGAATTCTTAACATATAGCCGCAACCTCCGCTATACGTACGTAATTACGTATATAATCGTATTTATTATGTAATATACTTATAGACTAATTTTATGATTTTATATTTATGTTAACTAAAATAGAAACTTATTTGTATTTGACATTACTCGTATCCCGAGAAACGGCCAGACTACTCATGGTACATAAGTACATATTTTTAATGTATCTATTTTATTGTTGTTAAATTATTGTTTTGTATATTATTTATTTAAATATGCAAACGCATTTAACATAAAGTAAAGCTATAATACGAATAAATGTTTGAAAAGTTTGCAACTATAAAAAAAATTTGCTTTCACATTGAAAAAAATCATACTCACTAATTTGTTTATTATTTTTTTATGTTAATAACTATATTATTAATTTTCTATAAGCTGTTGTTTTCAAAAAATATATACCAAAAAGTTACATTTTGTTCTTTAAATAAGCGTTATAAGCACTGTGATCTTCGACTAACTATTCGAAGCGTGGCCGTGCCAATTTCTCGTTGTAAATTGGCTGGCCACCTAATTTAGAAAATAAAAAATAATTTTTTCACGTTAATTATTAGATATTAAATTTTCGTAAATTAATCGTTACTAAAATTGTTGTTCGATTTTATTTTGTTGTACATGCTCTATCCATATATGCATTGTACGCATACACATTCGTTAAGTTTATTATTTCTGTAATAATAATTTCGTTACAAAATTACTCTTATTCGTTTACGACTTATTTACGACAAATTATAAGCTACATCCGCGGTTCATTTTATTAATATTTTTTTAATTTTGAAGGATGGCTTCGCTAACTTTTTCGGGAAGTTAGCGAAGCCATCAATAATTTTTTAAAATAGGGCGCGACAAATTTTTTGATTTCACGACAAATTTACGACTAATTTACGACAAATTAATCAATATTTTATTTTTTGTTTGGTGAAAGTGGCTTCGCTAACTTCCCGGACCTAATATAATATTAAAACACAGAACTATATATTCTAACCAATGTCGTTTACGATTTAAAATATAAAGATAAATAAAATAGACCCAAATATCAATCAAGACATGAAATTATTGACAAATATACACACAAATATTTTGTAATATATTTTTATTTTTACTTTTAGGAATTATAATTTTCCTTTTCGACATTTAAAATAATTAATTTTTCTAAGAATGTATTTAATAATACTTTTATGATTCAAATATTCTGCAATACTCTATAGAAATTCAACATGTGTTGAAAAATTTGTCACCAAAAGTAGTTTAAAATATAAATTTTATTTTACAAAAAAAAAAATGTTTGTATATGATTCAAAAATGTAATGTTTAAAATATTTTAGTTCCAAGTGTTCAGGAAGTGCATCAAAATATTTAAACTAAAAAAATTGTTTACAAAAAAAAAATAAATATGGATGAGTAAATTACTGTATTTTAAAACAGTTTTATATAAAAATTATTCAAAAAATTTAAACTAAAATCTGACATAATCAATAAATTTTTTAGTAATATTGTGTGTTCATTAAAAAAATTGCAAAATATATACGAATTTCATTTATAAATTTCATATTTAGCTTATTTCTATTATTTATTTTTTTAATACAGTAAAAAATCTTTCAAAATTAATTCTATGGTTTTAGTATAATTCTGTATTAATACTCAACGTACGTCTTCATCAAAAAAAAAAAGATATAAATAAAAAAAAAAATTTCATATAAACAAAACGTGCTAATCAACTTTCAAAATTTAATTTGTGGTTTCCAATCGCAATGGATTAAAAAAAAAACCAATTTATTTCCATTGGAATTGAAAACAGTTCAATTACATTTTTAATTTTATATTTACTTAATTATTTACACCAAGGACACAACTAACTATTTTTAGAATAAACGGAATTATACTATATATGCAACTTAAAAGAAAACATTATTTTTCCATATATGTAACCAGGCTATCATTTTAATTATACCTAGAACATTTTTTATTAATGTATATTGGTAATTGATTTAAATGAACACATAGAAAACTTTTATTAATTTAATTGAAGAAAAAAATACTTAAATGTCTTGTATAAAAATTGTTAATTTATTGTTAAAATTAACATAGTAAAAAAATTTTCAAAACTCATTATATTAAAATTAAACGGTTTTAAGTTGTAGTTCTGTATTAATATTTATTAATAATCGACGTACTCAATCGATATACTCAAGGTATATCTTGAGTAAATAAATATTAGTAGAGAACTATAAACCTAAAGCTGTTTTAATTTAATTGAAAAATCTATCAAAACATATAATAATTCAAACTTTTGGTTTAGTTTTTGAATGCCTATATTAAATTCTATAATTATAATAACTATAAAACTAAATAACTATCTTATTATATATATATATATATATATATATATATATATATATATATATATATATATATATATATATATATATATAATGGTCGAGGTAATATGAGTTTTTTTTCATTTTCAGTTTAATATTTATTTCGTGCTTATATTTGATATACTCTTATATATATATATATATATATATATATATATATATATATATATATATATATATATATATATATTTAGCACCAAATAAATGAATCATTTTATGGAGCTTATGGGTCTATTTGTTTCACATCTGTATGACATTGTAGCGTTAGAAAATGTTTTGTCTTTTTCTATTAATAAAAAATTTTCATTTACTAAAGACAAAAAAACAATTAGTAACCATTTCAGGTTTTACAGACACAATTTAAAACATCATAGTGTCCTACGACAAAAAAATATTAGACACTTTTGTTTTTTGTAAGTAACATTAATTTTTTCTCGTTTAGTAGATTATTTTACAATTAGTTTTATTTTCATAGTAAAAAATTTAAATCTCTATTTTATTATTATTATTTATTATAGATATTATTTTTAATTTAATATATTTTTTATATTTAGCTTTGATTTTAATAAAAAAAATCTTCGTACATCCAAAAACAGGCTTAGCGATAATTTCAAAATAAACTAAATTATTTACAGATTCTAATATTTCAATAATTTTATTAACGGAATTAACAAATATTAATTTAAAAAAAATTATGTTCGTTAGAGTGTAATTTTAATAAGAGTCACCAGGTGACAAATTAACAAGAAACTTTAATCAAATAAATAGAAAAACATTTTACAGCTAATTAAGATAATTCTGTGTTTTTACAACAAAAAGTAATTAAGAATTACTCATAGAATAATGTAGTATTGTAAAGCAATGCTTTTGTTTTTTTATTTAGAAAAAAATTGCTATTTTTTTTTACTATAATTTAAGTAAATTTTAGTATATTATATATTTTACAAAAAAAAAAAATTCAAATTTTATTATTAATGTGTAATTATAATTATCATAATCATATTTACAATAATGTATTTTAAATTTAAATGTAATTAAATAAAATTTAAGTTTACATAGTAAAAATATTTGACACTATCCAGTATTATCAATAAATCAGTATTTATTATATCTGTTAATAAGTTATTATAGGTACATATTTAAACCATCAACAAATAGAGACAGACTTGTCGAAACCTTATTAGTTTTCGATATTTATATATAGTTACTGAGTTAGACGAGTATTTTATATTGATTGCTTAATATGTTGACAATTTAATTATTACAAACATGACAATTTTATGTATTACATTAATGAAATACAAAAAAAAAAACTTACCACTCTATCATCGATATCCGACCCGCGTTTAACAGGAGCGGAACAACTAATTTTGAACATTATTATTATAATAGTCAATAGCACAATTTTATTATTCTTAAAGGCACACATTTTTACAACCTACTACATACATTTACTGCTACACAATTTTCATTTGTTTTCAACACTTCACAATAAATTACTGATATATTTCAACACTTTACTATGTCACAAAAACTTTTCATTCACAAATATTTTCGAAAAGTCCCACAAAGCAATAATTTTCGTAAATTTCTATCTAAAATACAACATTTTGGTATTATAAACAAACCCTATCTGTCGATGTTGACATTTCTTTCATGACAAGTACGGACGAAGTTAGTAAGCGTTTTAGCAAAAGGCAGTGAACTGTAAATACGGTGTGTGTGTGTTATAACGTATTTTCTTCAATTTTCAAACCGCGAGACGACAGTTTTAACACAACGACCGACTCGGCGAAGAGGTTATTTTAAGCTGTGGGGTCGGGAAAAATGCTCTCGTTCGCGGATTTTGTGCCCGAGCCTGGCCGCGATACAAACTGAACAGCGGCCGGCCACCGAATGCTAGCTGTCACAAGCCTGGGAGGTTAGAATACACGAGGTATACGGCCCCGCTGCCCGCGCGCACACAGTAAAAGTTGGTTATACACAAACACACAGAGAATGCACAGTTTTCTGTTTGTGTTTGTGTGTGTTTGACTCAGTTAGCGCCAGTACACACCCACGGTGACATATACTGTTTTTGGAGTTTACGCACAAACTCCCAAAGAAGTATTCGGCTTTGTTTTTATTCTATTTGTTTTGATAGAAATGCAATTTGGGTTTGTATATAATAACGGGAGTATTTGTAGTCTTTAGTTGAACATAGTTTTTGTAATTGTATATTAAAAAACGAAATACAAACTACCAATTCAATTTGTACTAGTAAGTATTAAATTTTATTGTTTCAATTACTCTTATATGACTCAAAAGTAATTTTTTTATCAAATTAGATTATAATAAAGTTCACTGTCACTGTTCACTAAAACCAAAACAATAAGTGTTTATTTTTACAGCACTTTCTTTAAAAATACAAGTACTTACAGAAGTATTTAAATAAAACAATAAAACGGCGACACTTTTTTCCAAATATCGCCATTTTGTCCCGAATATTTATGGAAAAAAATCTGTCAAAAACCAGATAATATATCATACTTCAAGGGTGCTTTTTGATTTTTGATTCAAATAAACAGAGCAGGCGTTATCAATTATGATAAAAAAGAAAGGATTTAGAACTTTAAAAATAATAATTCCTGAAAGAAGCTCAACATCTATTCTTTCACCCCAGAAAACTGCGTTTTGATATTGTTTATAGTTTCGCAAAAAACAATTCATAAAGTTAGTCAATTTTTTAGGTCAAAAAAGGTATATACCTCTTTTAGAGGAGTGGAGATCAAAAATTTTTGAGCCATTACATTTTGTTTGTATAACGTAATTATATTTTATCAAATTTCTACGTATTTCTCCATTGACACTTATAGTATTTTTTAATTTTAGGGCCTAATGTAATCATAATATTATTAAATTTTTTATTTAAAACTTTAACATCGTGTTATTATATTTTAATTATAATGTTATTAAATTCCCTATCAGGTTCGTTATTGTTTTTAGCAATGACGCGTTTCGACTTTTCAGTCATCTTCAGATTTTCTGAGTTTGGTCGACTGACCAAATTCATAAAATCTGAAGATGACTGAAAAGTCGAAACGCGTCATTGCTAAAAACAATAACAAACCTGATAGAGAATTTAATAACATTATAATTAATCATAACGCATGTTCAGGACCCAAGAACAAAAGTTTATCTTTTGACATTAATATTATATTTTATTTTATCTATCCATAGATCCATCAAATAATAAATATTGCTACTGAATTAAGTTTATTATACGACAAATTATACTGCCAGATTATATTGCTGATACAGAAAAAATAAGAGTAAAAATCTAGTCAGCCAGTCCGTCTCCTATTTAACTGACACAATTATCACTCTATCTATCTAACAAAACCATTCCATAAACCACTATTCATTTAGCGTCTAGCCACCAGTTCTGGTAACCACTTACTTACCGAGTTTGAAAAACGGTTAGTAACAGATTTGGACCACCAACACGCATTGGCGGAACTGGTGAATATAAGAACGCTGGCTGCCCGAGTCACGACTCAGAAATCAGAGCCTATTTATTACAAGTTTTTAATTTAATCGGCGCTAGCATGTGGATATATTAAACGATTTAAGCATTCAAATGAACGAACCATTGATGGTTTTTGTCGCCCACTTTTGCCTTGCAGCGGAATAATTAAGTCGCAAGAATTATAGTTATATGAATGAAATTTATACTCAAGAGCATTTCGGATTTTAATAAGAGATGAAGAAGTCTTGTTTTTATGCATCTAGAATTGTTTATATTGAAGTTGTTTTCGAAAAATTGATAAAGTTATTAAGTTGGTCATATTGAACTAGTATTTTTACACTGTAAAAAAATATAGCAAAATTACAAAAATAGTAGTTAAATTTTACTAGAAAAATCTGTAATTTCATTTTACCATAAATATACTGTATTTCTATCTAAAAATTTTGTAATTTTTATAGAATAATCATATAAACAGTGAGGATTTACGTATAAGCTACACAAGCTATAGCTTAGGGCCCCCTCTTTCTTGGGGGCCCCAATCCTTATAACATGTTCCAAGAAATTAGATAATAAGCATTTGTAAAGAACTTTTGTTTTACCAGAGTTTGCATTTTTAAGTGTGTTATGAATAAAAATGATTTTAAGTTAAAGATTTATTATTTCACTAACAATATACTTCTTAATAATTGTATTTCAGTTTAACCCTCTAGGTATCCAAAAATCATATTTGTCACTGACATAGAATATCAGAACTTATAAAGGGCCCTATATCTCAAATAGCTTAGGGCCTTATAAAGTCTAAATTCAGCCCTGCATATAAAATAAGTAAAAATAACCTAATAAGTATGTAAAATTGCTTACTTTCTGCAAATTGCATCACATACTTAATGTAGAATTACGTATTGGTGGTATAACTTCTTAAATTATGTAATATTACAGCTTGCATATTAATATCTGTAATAATTCATCGAAATAATAAGACTCAGTACTCAGTATTATAATTGTTAGAAGTCCGCAATAAATATGATATAATTAAAAATTCTAAATAAAAAGTTCTGACACAAATAATATCTTCAACTTTAGTATAAAATAAATTTCGTTTCGTTTCGTATCAATAATAGATATTTATTTATATACATACATACATACACAATCACGCCATGTACCAAAAAGGGTGTGGCACAAACTCTTTTCATCATCCCGAAATCAGTCGCCTCCAAACATTCCTATCCAAACAAGCAACTTTCGCTTCATCCACATTCATAATTCATTTACTTATATACGTCTATATTTACATGAAAAATTCTCACAAAACTTTTGAAAAACCATATGATAAACACTTAAAATTTTTTCTTAGTAATAAATTAATTAAACCAAATTCTGTACACCACAGACTTAATCTAATTTTAACATAAAAATTTCTAAGTATCACGATAGAGAAATTATAAAATTCTAAGAATGCAAAATACAAACGATATCAAAGTTGCATCCTGACCATGAATTTTCGCCCACATTGTATCACAAAGAGGCTCTGAACAAATATGAATACCCGTTATAACCATTTTGGATGCTGGTACAGAAATTTGTATTTTGCGTCTCGATGCAGTTTTTCAAATTAAAAATCAGTATATCGAAGTAAACTGGTTTATCTACACTGTAAAAAAAAATACATACATAATTTACATTATTTCAGCAAAACGATAAAATTTCTATAAAAGTAATATAATTTTGTTATTTTAAGTAAAATAATTAATTTTACCGAAACAGTAGGTAAGTAAACTTATATAAAATATAAATGTCTGTGACTCTGGAAATTTACATACTACAGTGTAGTCTGAAACAAATGCCAGTTGAAAATGTATTATTTTTAAAGTAAGTAATAATTTAATTAAATGAGTAAATATGCAAATATTTATGTTGTAATTAGACACGTATAATTTATAACTGTTTGATTACCTTCAAATAAATTAATGATTTATTTCCATAATTTTGTGTAAACTAGGATGTTTTGTAAACAAATAATTGTTTGTGAAACATAACAATATATATATATATATATATATATATATATATATATATATATATATATATATATATATATTCGGTTTATAATTTAAAATTATCATGTTACGAGAAGCAGCCATCTTTATTGATACTCACGGCCGACGCAAAGAAATCAAACATAGAAAATAAAATATATAAAAAAAAACTTTTTAAAAACCACGCTAATATTTAAACACATTAAAAAGAGGAAAATAATTTTTTTCCTGGTTATCCAAAATTTTTAGAAAGAAATAAAAGTGTGGAGCGCCAGGAAATTATATATTTCGCAATGATGATTAAGCGCTCCACGCTTTTATTTCTTTCTAAAAATTTTGGATAACCAGGAAAAAGTTTATTTTCCTCTTTTAGTGCATTTAGCGTGGTTTTTAAAAAGTTTTTTTTATATATTTTATTTTGGATAAAAATATTTGACCTATGAAAAAAACATATGATCTACCGAATAGTACCTATGAAAATAATAGTTTACCTATGTATTAAATAATTAATCTATGGTTTTAATTTTTCACCTATAGAATTAATTATTGATCTATAGAAATATTTATCGACCTATGAAAATTATTCTCGACCTATGGAAATAATCAAATACCTACTGATATAATTATCGATCTATAAAATTTGATCTATAAAATTAAGAAAGTGGCTATTTATACATACGGTATGTATACGTGATTGGCTATTTAAACAGACAGTATTTTTACGTAATTTGCTATTTAGGGTAGGTTAGGTTAGTAGGTTGATTTAGGTTTTTTTTTTACTATAGATCATTTTTTAATTATTAATAGGTAAATGATTGATTTTTCTATAGGTAAAAATATAAAATTTCATAGGTAATATTTGAATTATTAATACATCATAAAATTAGCATCCTTTTATTTTCTACTATTTAGTCTTGTCGTCTTGCCATATCTTGTCAATTTTTTTTTTAAATGTGTTGTCTCCTGAAATAAAACTACATGCAAAATTTCAGTGAGATCAGATGATAGAAAGTGGTCTAAAAATTGATTACAAGATTTGACCGTGACAACAGTGTGAGTTAATATAAGCGTGGTAAAATAGCATTCTGCTTCGAGTGACATGACGAATAATTCGAAATAATGTTTCATTTTCATTATAGAATGAGGTAAAACCAATATGATAGTTTTGTAAAAGTAAAAAGAACTAGTCTTTATCATTGTGTCGTCATGGTAACGGCCTTTTAATACAAATCCGATTCAATTGTTTTTCAGACAAAGAGAAAAAAAAAGAGAGAGAAAGAGAGAGAAGAAGTACATGATACCAAACCGGCAATGAATGACTAAGAATGTATATTAACGTTTTAAACTATATATGGTATCTTGTTCTCTCTCTGTCTTACTGTATCTTAACATAAACGTATATTATATGTTGTGTAGATACAGAAAACTCTATACTTTAAACATTTTTTAAATTGATATATTTATTACCGTGTGGACAATCAACATAATATATATGAGAAGAAAATTAAAATGTCAGACAAGAAGAAAAAATAATGAAACTACATCGGTAAGTAATAATTTTATAACATCGAACAAAAAATATTTATAAGTGCATATCTGTGAAATAAACTAATATATACTAAAGTTGAAATTAGTAGGTTAGTTTAGGTTTCTTTTTTTTCAGTATGTATAAATAGCCTCATCCAAAAAATACTGGATATAACTCCAATGATAACAAAAGAACATCACTTTTGCGTTAAAAAATGGTTGTGTAAAAATGAAACTATTATATACCTATTTATATAATTTTTGTAATATAATATTAATCATTAAATTCGCGTGTTAAATTTCTGCCATAAGATGCTAACACCTGCAAATTATCACTTTGAAGTGATTTGAGTTATTTTGCTTTCGGCATTGCTTTGAGTGATGCACTATTCAACTTTACTTACTATAAGTTTCATAATTACATATAGCCTAGCATGTATCTCATGTAGTACTCGAAGAAATAATGCATTTATGCATATATATGCGTACAGAAGACTGTTTGACGCTAAGCTATTTGAATTTCAGTTGTTCTGCACAAAAGACTTCTTTCTTATTACGTGTTTATAATTTTCATTCTGCATAATTTTAATGGCGCGATGTTTTGTAATCAATTTGAAACAAGTTATTAACCTTTACAGTTGAGCAATTTTTTTTTTTATCATTTATTTTTGATATAATAGGAATAAAAATATTTGACCTATGAAACAAACATATGATCTACCGAATAGTACCTATGAAAATAATAGTTTACCTATCTATTAAATAATTAACCTATGGTTTTAATTTTTCACCTATAGAATTAATTATTGATCTATAGAAATATTTATCGACCTATGAAAATAATTATCGACCTATGGTAAAAAATCAAAGCGTTAAGTTTCGTCGAAACGTTGATTATAAATAAATTTTAATACAGAACTGAAACCTAAAAAAGTTTATTTTATAAAATAAGTTCTGAAAATTTATCGAATAAAAATTTTTGTATAAAAACAACTACTGTTTTAGTCAAAAACAAAGCTGTCTTAAATAATATAGACAATATCTTTTAGAAAATTTGTATATGTGAAAAAAACACAGATTCAATTAACAATTTTGTTATCTAAGTAATTTAAATAAAATTGAGTGAATCGCATTTTAAGTGCGTAAGATATTTACGCATTCATCAGCTGCGAGCAGAAATAAACATTAAAAATGCATCTTGACTTCTTCTATACAAGTAATGTGTTTCACAGACAATGACCTTATTATATACGAATTTTTTTTATTCTATAGTTTGTTAGATAAATATTACTTCTAAATCTGTATTTATAAATTTTGTCAAAATTAATAATATAAATTATAAAATAATGAGAATATTATTTATTACATTATTACAGAAGTGTAGTCTTACATAAAAATTAAATTTAAAAAAAACTAATTTTTAAATGTCTTTATTACAAATTTTGTAATTTTTTTGAATTAAACTTATATCAGGAATATATATTGAAGTATTTAATTCCCATATTCATAAAACTTTTTATTAAATTTGTAATGGAATTATTAATATTGCATATTGCATTTGTTATTTTTATGATCTGTTTTATTTAAAAAAATTTGTAGCAAAATATATAAGTACTTATGTATATATTTTCAATTTGTCAAAATTTACAAAAACTAGTTGCCTAGTAACTTGTTTCTATATTCTGTTTAATTTACTATAAATGTTTTTCTGATTATTAATAAATATTAATACAGAACGTAAACCTATAGCCATTTTATTAAAAAACAAAACAAGAATTTTGAGTAATTTACACAGTTGAAATTTAATTCATAATCTAATTTTTTTTTAATAAGGTCAGTCGAGAACCAGACTATATTTTTGGGGCCGTTTTAGACACTAGAATTTACATAGCAATATAAACACAAATTAGAGTCTCTCAACAAAAAAACTGTAAATTTTTCAAAAATCTTTCAGAATTTATTTTGTTAAAATAAAAAGACTTTTATACTGTATATATTTTCATTAAAAATCAACATATATCTTTAAAAAAATGATTCAAATGATATATATAGAATAAATAAACAGAGCATAGAAACAAGTTACTAGGTAACAAAATAATTGTTAAAATAATTGTAGCTTGAATATTTTGAAATAATAAAAAAATTAAGAAAATTATATTTGAATAAACTATACAACAGAGAAACTTTTTTTAAAATACTTAGTTTTTTTTTAATCTAAAATCTGTAGTACGTGCAGTATATATATATAGTATAAGTTTGGTATTCCATTCATGATTTAGAACACAATTGTCAGAATCATTAGACTTTTTTCTGTACGCACAATGATTTGAAATTATTGTTATATAATGTCGCAGTGAATAAAACAGATTTCTTTCAATTAAATTATTTTGAATTGGCTCAATGAATGATTATATGTATATAATATATAATATTATTATTATATTATAAATTTGTTAATATTATATAATATTACAATATAATCTACAATCAAACTGATTTAAAATCAAAGCTTATAATGGTTTATACAGCTTGATTGATATAAAATAAAATTGCTTTAGGTTAAAGTTCTGTATTAATATTTATTTAAAATTTCTCAACGTCCGTCTTCATCAGGATAAATGATACAAATGATATTTACAGTAAATAATAGATCATAGAAACAAGTTACTAGGTAACAAAATACAAGTAACTAGATCATAATTATTTAGTTACTAGTAATCTCATTTACAGTTTCATGTCTAATGAACGTTTGGTTAAAATAATTTATATGGAATAAATTAGACGAATGTGGATGAAGCTAGAGTTGCTTGTCTGGATAGGAATGTTTAGAAGATACTAATTTTGGGATAGTGGAAAGAGTTTGTGTCATACCCTTTTGGGTACATGCTGTAATTGTAATTAAAGATTTGATTTTTGCTTTGTAAGTTAAATCGTAAAAAGTTTTCTTTTGCGAAAGTAGAAAAAAGTTAACCACTACAAAAGTAGTAGTAAGTTCTTTCCTGTTTTGGTTTTAGAACTTTGACACCAAACCATGTTTTGTACCGTTTAACAGATTTAAACCAGAAACAGAAAACTTTTTAAGTCTATTTTGTCGAATTAACAGTTTTTACTGAAAAGATTTTTTTATTTTTTTGGTAGATTATTTTGATAAAAATACTCCTGTATACTAAATTTCGTAAGATAATATTATATAGTTTTTAAATACGAGCGTAAGTTCGTATATTCCATTAAATAAATATCAGATAAAACAGAATTTCCAGATTTAGATGATTCATTTTAAATTTACAAGTTCTTCTTTATAAATTTGGTAATATTCAAAATCTAAATATTATTGTAACAGTGTACACATATGTATCACGATTATTTTCAAGAATTGAATTGACGCTGTAAAACAAAATTTACGAAAATACATCCGGTATTTCAAAAATATTTTACTACACACGAAGGAAGTAAAATGATGCGTAATTGTTTTAATGATTTGCAATAAAATTAACACTTTAATGAAACAAATGAAAGCTAAATATTGCTTCTATATAATAATAATTATTATATAAATTAGTTGTTATTCTACGTACATAACTGATATGTATTCATAAGTGTGTAGCAAGCTACTTTTAATATAGTATCTTCATGATTTGAAATTATTACGCATACGAAAATAACAGATAAAAATATTGAAAGAGTCAAAATATTGTAACACGAGACATAACTATTAAAGTTCATTCATAAAAGCAAATGTACTGTGATTTTTATAGTTAAACAATTGACTGTATGTTTTTAAATTACATATCACAAAAAAACTAAAACATTAAAATGAATGTCTTACGACTTTCACATATTTGACACGTTTTAATGAACCGTGACTCATATAATGTCGGTAATAAACGAGAAACAATTACAATCATTCGACTCAAAACCCGAAAACGAGTCACGTTTAAAATGATTACAGTAATCGCAACTATTAAATAAATATCTATTTCATTTCTTCAATCTTTCGTTGAAGAAAGTTTTCGATAAATATCAAATTAGTATAGTAAAAAATCTTTCAAAACTCATTATGTAAAATAAAAAGGCTTTAGGTTTAAGTTCTGTATTAATATTTATTAATAATCGACATTTCAACGAAACTCTACGTACGTTTTCATCATGAAAAAAAAGGTATAAATGACATTTATAGTAAATAAACAAAATATAGAAATAAAATTTAAAAAATATATAAATTTTATGATCTAGTTACTCATTTAACCTCACCTAACCTAATAACTTGTTTCTATGTTCTGCTTATTTACTGTAAATGTCATTTGTATCAGTTTTTCTGATAAAAAACATAAATACTATTTTTGAAAAACCAAAATTTTTATGAAACCAATATGTTTTATTACACATTTGATTCTAAAATAAAAAATTATCGATAATAAATCTAATAAATTCACCAATTAATTTTAAAGCGTAATATATTTCTTCATATTTTCCCCTATTTTATCTGTATATTATACATTCTAGCTAGACAAATAAGTCATTTGACACTAATACATTACTTGACCGTATGGCGCCACTAGTGTCGGACAGTGGGTGGACCAGTGGCGTCATCAACGGGTTAACCTGACACCCGAGTGCAGCCCTTCACATGTTCTGTCCACCCCCTTGCATGCTCTAAAAGTATCCTCATGGTGACACTAAAATATTAGCTTGTCTCTGTACTTGTAAATCACTCTCATTTGAATAATTTGGGTTTACTTTTTTAGAATAGCTCAAATATTGTAGTTTAAAATTGTAAATTGTAAATTATAGTTAGTTTTTTTTTTAATAAAACGGCTTTAGGTTGTAGTTTTGTATTAATTTTTATTAATAATCAATGTTTCGACGTATTCAACGTATATATATCAGGAAAAAATTATACAAATGACAACTCAAAATATGCAACTAATTGTAAGCCTCATTCAAACTGCAGATAATAAAAAATTTAGCTTCCTTTAATGAATAACTTATAAATTTTATAATCTAATTACTTATTTTGTTAAAACGTCGATTCTTAATTAAAATTAATACAGAACTAAATCCCAAAGCCTTTTATTTTATATATATATTAGATTTCTTCAAGTTATTCGCGTTATTAATTCGTTACATCAATTTTAATTAGAAAAACTACTTAATCTTTAGAAAAACATTAAAAGACAAATTTCCATTTCAATAAATCTTACACAAAAACGTTTTTCATTAGGTTTCCTGTCATATTTGACGTATTAGAGCTACAAAAAAAAAACTAATAAGTCTATATTTAATAAGCTAAAAATAATATTAATTACACGTAAAATAACTCTTTATAATATCCTCTATTTGCATAGGTAGTTAATAACAAAATACTGCTTGTCCATTAGATCAAAATAAATATTAATACATGTCAGATAATATATGCATATAAATATTGTTTCATATAAGGTAAAAAGATTATAAATAAAAATTATTTATTTATTTTTAACCTTGCTTGAAAGTAACAGGTACTTATATTTATATTTTGCATACTGTAATAAAAATTACTCACACTGAAATGTATATTCAATTAAATCAACTTACTCTTAAATGAGTTATGATAAGGAAGAAGAAAATTTCTAAAAAATATTATTAAATAAAGTGCACGAGTGTATGTATTTGCATTACTTGGTATGGTTATAGATAATAAACAGAATTTTTATGCCCCTGACATTTCAAAAATAAATTCTATATCTAATGTTACTTGCACGTTACTATGTCAAGCCTTATTTGATTATTATTAGAAATATATATATATATATATATATATATATATATATATATATATATATATATATATATATAATATTCTATACTTGCAATATATTTGTTTAAAAGAAATTAATTTTTCTTTTATGAGCTTATTTGATTCACATTTGTAAAATCTCTAGTAGCGTTACAGGATATTTTATTTTTTTCTAACAATATAAAAATTCAATTTAACAAAGCTGTAAGTTATAGTTCTGTATTAATATTTATTTCATAATTGACATTTCGACGAACTCAGCGTACGTCTTCATCAAGAAAAAAAAATACAATACAATAGGTAACAAAATAAGTAACTAGATCATAAAATTTATCAATTTTTAATTAATAAAAGCCAAATTTTATTTAAATGAGTGCCTTCACAGTGATTGATGTTATCACTGATTTAAATAAACTAAATCCTAAGGCCTTTTCATTTTAATATGGTTAATTTTAAGCTTATTTCTATAGAACTTTATTCTTGAAAAATATTTTTGTTTTCATTTTTCAAGACAACAATTTTCTTTTCTTTTTCACGTTGTCATTGTCTTTGTTTAAATTTTATTGCCATTAAAATTGATCACTATCAACTGATTCTTCGAAATCAAAACATAAAATTATCTCAATCAGACGAAATAAATTTTTATTACAACTGCTAAAACAATTCGTAGTTAAATTATGTTGATACAAGCTACAAAAATGTGTTATACAAAAAAAAAAGATATCTTAACATAAATACTACTTAATTTTATAGTGTTACATTAAATTTTCATTATAAACAATATTAAAACGGAAAACCAACAAAAACAATTTTTGTTTTTCGTCTTGTTCAATGAAGTTATCGACGCATGTACTTGACATTCATTGATGTTCATCTGTTTAGCATCTGCAGTTTTATGTTTACACTCATGGCCTACTGATTTGATTGAATCGTATGCATTTTTCGGTATTACAAAAATAGTCCGTATGTAAATTGTAAATTGAGTATTGGATATTTTTAGAATACGACCTCACTTGACTTTTATTATAGAGGATTTTTTCCTTTTTTTTTTTACTTGAAGCATAATTCTTTTTTTCTGTGAATGACTTTACGCGATTTAATTGTCAGTTTCAAATATAATTTAAAATTGTTATAATCGCTGAAAAAAATATATAACATTTTTTTTTATAACTTAAAATGTTTTATAATATTTTATTTCGTTATTAATTCAAGTGGTCATTTGATATACCTATTAATGATGTATATTAAAATATACTATATAACAATTAATTTTTAACTTAAATAAATTAATATTATTAAAAAAACATTCGCTATTTAAAACAAATCTGCCCGAATTTTAAATACATTCAATAAAACTCGCATAAAAAACAAAATGTATGCAATAAACAAATGACGACGCAAAGGAAGTCGTAGGCCTCTAGATTTGAGAGACAATGTTGTTTTTTTTTTTTGTTTTAGTCATATGATATACTCGGTATATCCACTCACATTTTTACGGTATTTTTATTTGTATGCGCGGTGCCTCGTTCAGTGACATTTCTCATTTCAAAGTCACTATACAGATAAATTCATTATAACGAATTGTTAAATTAATAAATGTCCCCCGAGTCGTGACTTGGCGTGACACTAACTTTGCAATGTCTGACGAAAAATTGTATTAAAAGATGTTCAACAACCTTGAAAGAAAAATTGCCTCCGTGATTTATTTTTTATTACTATTTTTCTTCCGCTATTTTTAGTATAAATATTTACCAATTAAAATAAAACGGCTTTAGGTACTAGTTCTGTATTAATATTTATTGATAATCTACAAACAAAAAAAATAAAATGATGCAAATAACATTTACAGTAAATAAACAGAACATAGAAACAAGTTACTAGATGTAACAAAATAAGTAAATAAATAGATCATAAAATTAAGAAAGTGGCTATTTATACATACGGTATGTATACGCAATTGGCTATTTATACATACAGTATGTTTACGTAATTGGCTATTTAGGGTAGGTTAGGTTAGTAGGTTGGTTTAGGTTTTTATTTTACTATAGATCATTTTTTAATTATTAATAGGTAAATGATTGATTTATCTATAGGTAAAAATATAAAATTTCATAAGTAATATTTGAATTATTAATAGATCATAAAATTAGCATCCATTCCTAATTACACATGGCGTATTATATAATATTAAGTAAAGTATTTTGTTCTTGCTTAAATCACCATTAATTTATTTTGTTTAACTAATTAATTTTTAAATTAAGAAAACTGCATTGATCTTAATTTAATTTACTACACAAATATTGTGACTGCAGTTTTTTCAGTATGTATAAATAGCCAATTGCGTATATACATACCGTATGTATAAATAGCCTCATCCCTAAATTTATATATTTTTTTATTTTGTTACCTAGTAATTTGTTTCTATGTTCTGTTTATTTACTATAAATGTCATTTGTGTCTTTTTTCCTGATAAAGACGGACGTTGACTACGTCCATTATTAATAAATATTAATACAGAACTAAAACTAATTTTCATTTACT
Source organism: Clivina fossor (assembly GCA_963966155.1). Lineage (NCBI taxonomy): Eukaryota > Metazoa > Arthropoda > Insecta > Coleoptera > Carabidae > Clivina > Clivina fossor. The sequence continues at coordinate 20,900,332 of OZ014561.1, read as the reverse complement.
GTAAATAAATTTTTATTAGTGTGCTATTACACAAATAAAACTTTGGTCTTTTATAGTTTTTGTACTCAAAATATTTTCCTCAATAAATTATCCAAAAAAAACAATATATTCATTGTGAATCACCACTTATAAAATTCAAAAATATTTTACTCCCAACATTCTGCAACAACTAATATAATAATCAAAATTAATTTCAGAAATATAAACTCGAAATGTAAATTGGTAAAAATAAAAACAAGAGAGAGATAGAGAGAAAAATAGAATAAAAATACAGACAATATAATTAAGTGGGAAGTAATGCATACAGATAGACTAAATGATATATAGTACAATGAACTGAAAGGATGTAGTATGGCCCAGCCCTCTCTCGAGTTTCCGGTTTCTGATAGACGCCACTAGATGCCTCTTCCCCTATCGTCCACACTCCAATTCCTCCCCCCACCCCACCCCCCGGGCTAACTATTTCCGGTATGCGCTGTCACTTAATCGAGAATTGCATTCAAAGCAAAATGGACCAAATTTATTAAATTTATTAACAGTAATTATAAATGCAAAAATGTATTGACAATGATGAAGCATTATTTATACAGGGTGATTTATATGACGTCGGAGAAAAACTACACCGGATGATTCCTATGAGTAATCTAAATAAAAAACATGTCCGAAAAAGCTTTCTAACGGAACTGTAGCCGTTAGAAGTTTATTACATGTAACATCAATCGCGCGTTAGTCTTATTTATTATATCAGGAAAAAAAAAACAATAATTGTAAAATTACTGATTGATTTTCTAACATTTTGTTTAAACACTAGTAAACCAATTTACTAGTTTATAAATTTTTGTACACACATAAATAGGCACTTTTAACAAGAAGGTCGTCATTTTGAAAATAAATGTAAAAATTATACATTTTGTAGGTTCAAATTGAAAGTTACATTTGTTACAAGTACTAACATCTAATTTGTTTTTGTTTCAGAAATGTAGAACGCAAATTTTATTTGCCACCATTGGTAAATCTAAATTTTGACCTAATCACTTTGACGCCAATTTTTTAAGTAAAAATTTGACTTTTTTGAAAAAGAAAAATACTGCTCAAAACTTCAATAAATAAACTTTTCAACGGCATAATTGCTGTTTACTATATTTGTTGCAAAAGTTCCCAAAAAAAATATTGAAAACACCTAAAAAATCGATGTTATAAATACCCCCTTAATATAAAAATCAGATACAACATAAAATTAATTACCTCAATTTTTGGTGTTGCTCAAAAAAATCTTTAGTTAGTTATTTAGGATTGATAGCTATTGACAATATAATATATAAGTTCCGATTTCAAAATTGTCGGAAATTCTATTGTGAAGTTACGTTAAGGTCGATGAACCTTTAATTGTTTGTTAAGTGCGTGTGATATCAACTGTGTTAATTTATCGTATCGCTGTTGTCATAACAACCATTTTTGGGTTATGTTTAAGCTTTGATAACATCATCGTATTGTAAAAATACTACACAATTTTTACTCTATTTCATTCTACAATTTTGTAAAGCGCTCATATAATATATTTATTAATAATATTACTTATAAAAAATTATAAAATTGTAATGCTCGAAACATGAGAAGTATATATTATTTGTAATTTGTAAAATTATATCAAAATTTCAAAAAATATGTGCATCGTCCGGGAATCGAACCCGGGCCGCCCGCGTGGCAGGCGAGCATTCTACCACTGAACCAACGATGCTACGTTGATTTCAAATTGTTATAACATAATATAAAAATATTTTAGTTTAATAGTCAAATATCAATTAATTGTATTATTCTTGTAGGGCTATTGTATACTAAAATTTAACTTTCTAGTTAAAAAAACTTGCAGGAGATTGACTGGATATTTCAAATAAAAAGTGACGCAGCAGGAATTAATTTCACAAATCGCCACAGAATGTAATGGCAGCACTTACTAAAACATAGTAGTTCCAGCATTGCAACTTGCAATGCTGAACTGTTTTGAAAGCTATCTATATTTCAGGAATATAAACTTTGTTATAAGAAAATTCACAATATATTTTTTTTTCAATATAACTAAATATGTGTTAAAATTAATATTAATTATCTTATATTTAATATTTAAAAAATTGTAAAATAAAATATAGGTTTCGTTGAAGTTGTATATTTTATTAATTACTCTCATATATTTTTAATTGAAAAATATTTTTCAAAAATAATTTAATTTTGATATGTTTAATTTGAAATATTCTTAAACATGATAACTTTTTTTTTTGTTTATTTATAGCAATATTCAGTGATTTCCTTGTATTGCATGATTTTGCGTCTAAAATATACGCCACTTGACTTTCATTAAAATGTTCATTCTTAAATAGCATTCTAATTAAATAGCAATCATAATTTTATATTTCACTTACAACCAAAATAAACTCATAATTTTATATCATATCTTAGTAAAAAAAATTCCAACTTCGAAAAAAATCAAAACAATGTCTAGAAAAATAATCATACCTTAAAAATAATTAGTAGTTAACCTTGACTTGTAAATCATTAACTAAAATATTTACTAAATGCTCAGTTAACTCTGATCGTACGTTCAAGTTCATGTATACGAAAAATTAATTTGCATATTACATTATATTCTGTTTATTTATTATATATGTATATCATTACTATAATTTTTCCTGATTATGTTGTACGTAGAATACGTCGAAACGTCGATTTTTAATACAAATTAATACAGAACTAAATACTCAAGTCTTTTTTATTTTAATACGAGTTCTGAAAGATTTTTAAGTATCTATTGATCTAAGAATAAATATATCAAAAACAAAAATCTTTGCACATAATAATATATAATTTGCAGTATTTAAAATTGCAATTAGATCTGATAATCTTAATATATTACAATTAAAAATATATTACAAATCAAGTTTTATACTCAAATAACCTAGTAGTGTGTCTACTAATTATTCTATTTAAACTAAACTTAAGATCTTAATGCGGAGCTGTCTAGTCGACTAGCGTATGTTCTAATGCTCCAATTACCTCCTGATCTGGTTGACTTTACTGTCATAAATTTTCGTTAGATGGCAGACTAGAACCCAAGTATGGACTGACAAATTGGTATAGTGTTAGGTCCCGGTTACCTAAAGTGGAACACGTCAAAAGAAAGCCACCCCCCACCCCACCCCGAAAATTATGCAGTTTTGAATTACGACATCATGTTTTAGGGCTTGTTTTAAATTATTGATGTGTTGGATGTGATTAAAATTTCGAGATGAATTTAAAAAATTAAAAAAATACGTTTAATTTCTGAATCAAATTTTATAACTACACTGTTAAAATATATATGTATTTTTGTCTACAAACCATGAGACACTATGATACCCAATATTTCTTGGTATAATTACTCAAAAGCTATAATTATATTAACATAATTGTTTCAAAATACATAATATTACAAATATTATGTAAAACGATATATTATCTTTTAGTAAATTTACAGAACTTCAGTAAATTTGCTGTCAAGAATTTGTAAAATTTGTTTGTTTCTAAATTTCTAAGTTTCTAAATATTTAAGTTTCTAAATTTACATAAAAAATGCATTTTAAAATGAATGAATTACAATTAAAATATTTTATTAGTATTATTATTAGTATTATTGTAGTAAGTCTCATTATTTTGATGAATTATTACAGATATTAATATACAAGCTGTAATATTACATAATTTAGGAAGCTATGCTACCAATATGTAATTCTACATTAAGTATGTGATGCAATTTTGCAGAAAGTAAACAATTTTACATACTTATTAGGTCATTTTTACTTACTTTATGTGATTATTATGAATTATGTACAAAATTACAGAATTTTGAGATAGAATTGCAGAATATTTATGGTAAAATGAAATTACAGATTTTTATAAATTTATAGATGTAATAATTTTAAATTCTGAATTTTATAAATAATACTCACTTAAATTGCGCAATATTTTCAAATTAAAAACACATAGTTTACAAAAGAAATCCCCAACTTACAATTTAACAAAATTTTACATTTAATTTCGTAGTATTACTAGAAAAATAATTAAAATTCCTATACCACTACAATAAAACCATAAAAATACAAAATATCATTTCATTCAATTTACATTCAATACACGTAATACAAGATTATTTTCTTCCTAGATTTTTTTTTGTTTGTTGCTAATTCTACATAAATGTTCTTAAAGCTATTGACTTCTTAGATCCGCTTAAGAGGATGAGATCATACTTAACTCGTATCTGATAGATTTATTAATAAATTGGCTTCATGCAAAAATTATCCTTCAATAGATAGAGAAAAAATAATTGCTATAATTAATTTCTTCTTTCTTGGTACAATAAACTTTGATGTTTTTAATTCAATGAACTTGGATTTTATTTAAGTGAAAATAATTTTAAAAAAAATTACCTGTAAATAAATTCGTAGTATTTTTTCAAGTTTCAACTATTCTCATAAACAAACGCAAAAAACTATACAACATATTCTTAATAAATAAAAATATTACAATCACAAAAAAATGATACAAGTCAATAGAACAGAAAAACCAAGTAAACTAAAGTAATTTTGCTACATGTGGAAATTATAGATTTAATAATAAACACTTTACCACGTATTTGAAGCCAAATTTGTACTTCACTAGTTGTGATTAACCAAAGTATTATAAAATAAGTATTTTATAAGTAAATTTAAGAAAAGTAAACGACTCAACTATTAATAAAACTTCTAATAAATCTGTTCCGTGAATGGTAAGTTATATACGAACAGAGTTTTTAGTCAAAAAACAATTCAGCTATAAGTAAATAAAAGTTCCATTAAAATCTGTTCAGTGGATGTCAATTTATAAGCGTACAGAGTTTTTGATCAATTTTCATCGATTATTTTCTTATGGTATAACTTTTATTGAAAATCGCCTCAACTACTAATGAAACTCCCATCAAAATCTGTTCAGTGGCGTTTGCCTGCGGCTCATGCAAACTTATTTCCACTTTTTGGATTTTTTCCATCATTGTGATAGTTTTACACAGGTCTGTGCCAAATTTCAACTTGAGTTGCATTTCAAAACCGAATAAATATATTTACAGTGTACTTTATATATATATAGAATTACAAAAAAAATGTACTCATAACACATACATAAAATTTTTGCAGTAATATACAGATAAAATATAAAATTATAATTTTTATGTAGTATTACATAAACACAACTTTCTAAATAAAATTAAAATGTAATTTTTTATATTCTTTGTATATATTAAATTATCTTTTTCTTTAAATATTTTATAATTCAGTTCATCTTCAAAAAGAATGTTGCAAAATAATTAAAATCTAAAGCAAAAACAAGTTCTACATTGTTTTTGTAATGTTCAAGTAAAAATTCACAATGTTAGGTTTTTTTTGTGAAAAACGAAAATATGTCTTTTGTATAACACATTTTTTTATCTAACCTTGTAAAGCAGTGAATTTGAAAATTATATAAAATTGTTATAAACATCACATATAAAAAACATTTCTAAAAAAATTATGACAGTATTTAATATACCTTCATAAATTTAAAATATAATAGTTTATGAATAAATATGCTTGGTGACTGAATTCAGTCATTAAGCACTGAGGATGCCATCTACGATGTATGTTGAAACGTCTGACATACCAGCACATATATAAAAATCAAAATATTATTATTAAAAAAATTATACTAATAAAATATATAGTATTTGTATTATTATTCCATAAAATGAAAAACGCAAATTTCATAACTACATTTTTCTATAATGAAATACATAAAATTTTATTTTAATATTAAATTAGAAAAAAAAAACGGATAAGTCATTCATACAATATATAACATATATTATCATTAAAAATAAATTACACATTTGTTACATATCATTAAGAACCTTTTTAGTGATATGGTATATAACTACGTAAATTAGCAAAAAATATTTTGAAAAAAAGTTTGGAAAAAAGTCCGTTGTGGAAAAATAAATAAATAGACTGTAATAAATTCGTCATTTTAAAAACATATTTTTCAATTATTTTCTATTAGAAATATTATTTTAATTATTTGTACTAGTTTAAATATTTATTTTTTAAAATTTGTTTAACTTTTAATTGTAATTTGTAGTTAAAAAATATTTCGTAAACAAATTTTAAAACAATAATATATAATCAATTGGTTTCCGATAATATATATAATCAAATGCATTCAATTTGATTGGAATAATTAAATTAGAAACTAATTATAATATATTTTAATTAAAAAGTTAAAAATGATGAATTTGCTGAATTAATTATGTGATCAATATTTAGTGTATTTTAAATTTAATAATACTAATGTTTTTATTTATGAATTTATGCATAAACGCATTGTTTTTTGCAGAGTCTTTTGTTTAATAATAAATTGCAATATGTGATGAGATTTTAAACAGAAAGAATTAAAAAATTATTAAAACCACAGAAATTAATTAAAAATATATGTTTTAGTCAGAACTCATTATATTAAAATAAAATAGCTTTAGGTTCTAATTCCATATTGATATTTCGATGTTTCGACGAATTCAACGTACATCTTTATCAGGAAAAAAGATACAGTAAATGTATCTCTATTTTTGTTTATATAACAAAAATTACATAATAATTTTAAAATTTTTTTTTGATATTAAATCTTGGACAATGCAATGACAATTCCCGTAGGCATATTTTTTTATTATTAATAATTCTTTTTTTAAGAATAAAATCTTTACTTTTCATTATGTTTCTAGATATGCAATTGCCAATTATTATAATCATAAACTTAATCTAATATCAACAAAATTAAAATATTCAGTAATTTTTATAAATGAATTTCATATTAATTTGATATTTAGAATTTTATTTTACACTTTTAAATTATTTTTATTGAAATAATTATGTAATTCTAATACAAAATTAGCATACTTGTTACCAAAATACGATTTAAATCACTAATTTTTAAACAAATAAACAAATTATTTTTTTTGAAATTGTCATAGTTTTGTTATACCAAATCTGGAAAGTATATTAATTTATATAAACTTGTTTCATAAATTACTATTTATTTTATAAAACTAGTTTAATATTGAAAAATTCAAAATTTCGATTACTCTATTTCCAAAAATAAATCTATAACAATTTTTTACAACACATTCCATATTATATGCAAATCTAATTACTAATACATCAATTAAATAATCTAATTAAAAAAACCGACTAAATTTTCAATAAATTCAATGACATTTGCAAAATATAAACAACCTTGATATTAAACATTATAGTTAGAAGGAAAAGAAAATTTTAAACAGCTGTTATTCACAAAATTACATCAGTCACTACGTAAAATTTATCTGAGAAAGATTAGTTTAAAATTATTTTTTAAAAATTCTACAAAAAATGGGTGAATTTGATTTGGTTTAACAAAATAATTTGAAATATCGTTTGTGATTTGTTGCTTATTATGCGTAAGTACAATCATTTTATGTAATTTAAATTTGTTTATTATGAAAATACAAATAACCTTAAAATTTATATAATAACATAGTAAAAAAACCTTTCACAATTTATTATATTAAAATAAAACGGCTTTAAGTTTTAGTTCTGTATTAATATTTATTAATAATCGATGAACTTAACGTACATCTTTATCAGAAAAAAAGATACAAAGTTACTAGAAAACAAAATAAGTACCAAGATCATAAAATTTATAAATTTTTAAATAAAATTTGACTTATAAATTATAAATTTTATGATCTAGTTACTTGTATTTTATCATCTAGTAACTTGTTTCTATGTTAATAAATATTAATACAGAACTACAACCTAAAACAGTTTTATTTTTTTGAAGTTTTATAGTTATATAATAATTATATTTATAATTTTCGATTTGTTAGTTGCTCAAATAAAATATTTAATACTGAGTACTATAAGCAAATATAATAGTTGATAATAAATTCTATTTTTCTAATAATATGATTATTTAATGAAAATTTCAGATACTTTAAAATGTATCACTTAATTATGGCACTCATCTATAAATTTTCAAGATGTTACTATCTTTATTGAAGTATGTATATACTGTATAAATACTTAATTGATATGTACAAAATAAATAAATAATTACGGTAAATAATAATTTATAATAAACAAAAATCTTACATTAATATTTTTAATCAAAATAATTTTATAATTAAACATTTATTTATGTTATCGCAATTATAGAACACTTCAGATGACAAAAAAAATTGATAAAATTGAGTATAAAAGCTATTAGATTTCAGAATATAGTCAGAAGCTGATAATATACAGTGTTTTCTTATTATTTTCAAAATGAAGAGAAGGTATGTAAATTTTGAAAATAATAAATCCTAAAATAAAACTGCTTTAGATTAAAGTTCTGTATTAATATTTATTGTAATCAACATTGCGTTGAACTCAATTTGAATTTGATTTAAATAAAATTTGTCTTCCTTTAATTAAAAGTTTATACATTTGATAATCTAGTTACTTATATTGTTACGTCTAGTAACTTGTTTCTATGTTTTGTTTTATTTATTATATGTGTCATTTGTGTCAGTTTTCCTGATGAAGACGTACGTTAAGTTCGTCGAAACGTCGATTATAATAAATATTAATACAGAACTTTAACCTAAATCAGTTTTATTTGCATATAATGAGTTATGAAATAGGTCGTATTCCTGAAATAAAAAATATAATTACAATTTTTTTCTCAATATTTAAAATACTTAAATACATAATTACGGATTTTCTATTTTCAATTCTAGTTTAATCAAAAATTATAAAATGGAGATGAATAAAATATATTAAATTAAATTAAAAAAATACTAAGTAAAGGATTTTCTTTTTTAAATAAACATAATATGGATAATTTCAAAAACAAAAAAAAAAAACCTAAACTGTTTTATTTGAAATTGTTCGTCGCTTACAAAATTTTAATTTTGCATTTTATGCAATACATTGTGTGAATTTTTATGTATTTTTTAAGCTATTAGCTATAGACATTTTTATATAAAGAACGTAACAATTTTCCTGTAATTTCTAATTGAAAAATTATTTATCGGCCTTTGATTGACATGGGAAATGAACGTTTCCATCCAAGCGTAATACAACTACATACAAATTAAAAAAAAAAATGAACTACAGTAGTCTCTCTATTTATGCTAATTGTAAATGCTAAATGTAATGCTAAATTGTAATGCTAAATGTAAATCGCGTAAATCAAACCATTTATAAGCTATTGGAAAAATGTTCCAGATTCTTAGGGAGATGAAAAAATTTTAATTAAAGTTTTATTTTTTAAATATATGTTCAGCTATAATACAAAGTTACTGACTTTTTTTGATGCAACTGTCATGCCTACCCATAAACTAATTATAAGCAGAATTTTATAAGAAAAAAACTATTAAAGTTTCCTATTTTCCACACATGAACTTGCAATGCATGCAATTGACGTTTCAACGTACTTTACGTACATCATCATCAGGAAAAATTATAAATCATTTTCAATTAAAATTAATACAGAACTAAATCCCTATAACCTATTATTTAATTTTCGACAAATGTGTTCTCTTTTTCTTTATTAATAGAATATATTTTTTTAAAAAATATGTAGATAAATCAATAGTTTCTAAATTTGATTATTTTTATAATAAACTGTTAATTAAATTAATTGAAATAAATAATATTATAAATATCAAATACGAATTACTCATAGATTAATTTATATTTATCGCAAGTAAAATTGTCATTTTTATACAAAACTATTTTTTATTTATATAAATAAATGTTTCCTGAAATAGATAAGGATTATTTATGAATTTACTTTATTCAATAAATAACGTTTTTACATTTAAATTTCCAGTAATAATTTATTTAAAAAAATTCTACAATAATCTATAGCTATTTGCTATAGAAAATATGTAGAACGTATGCACTTTATCGATGTAATTTCAAATTAATCATAAAAATTTTATATAAAAAATTAAAATTTATTACATACACATTTTATAATATCGTAACAAATAAATAAAGTTATTTTCTAAATATATGTCAAATTTTCTAAATTAATGTAAACATATTTCTGATATATTTCAAATATAATTTTCTTATGTTACAAAAATGAATAATTTAATACAAATTGAAAATTTTCTGCAAAATATTTGTTGCTTAAAGTTAATTGTAACATAAATAATGATATACAAATAAGTTACAAGATCATAATTTTTATGATCTAGTTACTTATTTGTTACCTAGTAACTTATTTCTATGTTCTGTTTTTTTTTACTGTAATTGTCATTTTATATCAGTTTTCCTGATAAAGACGTAGATTACGTGATTATAAATAAATATTAATACAGAACTTAAAAGTAAAGTTGTTTCATTTTATATAAAGAGTTCTGAAAAATAAATTACTATTAAAGAATTTGTTGTATTTAGTGTCGAAAAGATTGGCCCGTATTCTCACCTCATTTATAAAAGTGATTTTTGCCAAAAGTACTTTTGACGTTCATTTAAAATCATTTATTAAGCATTTTAAAATAGTTTATATAAATTTTATAATACCAAATAAAATAAACATGATCAAAAATAGAAAAATTATTTATATTTAATAAAAAACAGAAGCAAAAAGTTGTTTTGAAATTAATGATAAAAGCACTTTTTCACGAAAAAGTGAGGTGAGAATACGGGCCATTATTTTTGTGCAAACGTTTCTTTGTGACATTTATGTCACTAATTTTGTGTGTTAATTAGATAATATATAATTTCGCTCGCTTTTTAATTCTAATTTTAATTTCAATCATTTTTAAAGCTCTATCCAAGAAAAATATATAATTTAAATATTTTATTCGACAAAAAAAAGAATCGTATTATTCTTTTATAAAAACCCCTATAAATCAAAACCTTTTATAATCAAAATAAATTTAAATTCTAATTAAAAAAAAAAACACCAGCCAAAAAAACACAGATAAAATACGGACCTCATCTCATCGAATCTTCCTTGCGAAAAAATCCAAACAAAAACCAAAAAAAATCGAAGTACTATCTGTGTGAATCAGTAATCAATTTCAGAAAAACAGCATGGCTTTACAGCGCCTGTCAACTTTTAAATCCCGCATTCATTTAACCAAATCAACAAACAATTTCCTTCAACTAGTATTCGTTCGGTATTTTCAACTCTATATTCTAATCGGTCGAATTTAATTCGGGGGGCAGAGTTTATAACACGAATATAGGTGGTCATAAGAGGTTGTAGGCAACTCTGAGGACGAAACAAAACACAGTCGTCAGTCGCGCGGTCACAGCACACGTTGATATTATATATAGGATCGCGGGCCAGTTGAACATAGAACATATATATGTGTATATCGCGAGGTACATACACATTACACAAAACTATAATAATACTTGTGTGTGTATGTGTGTGTATTCTCTTTTTATTTCGTGATTTACGTTGACTGATATAAATATATCCACTAGAAAAAGATTGTGTGATTGAATATTGTGTGAGTTGAAAAAAGACGGATATAGGTTTGTTTATCCCGCGTTTGAGTTCATCTCATCCCGTGTAAGTACACAATTTTTTTTGCTGTTTCTCTATTACATTTGTACAAAATTATAACTTAAATTTTAGTTTGGAGTCAAGAAAAAAGTATTAATTAAAATAAAACGGCTACAGGTTGTAGTTTTGTATTAATATTTATTAATAATCGACGTTTCGACATACTCAACGTATATCTTCATTAGGAAAACTGATACAAATGATATTTACAGTAAATAACTTAAACTTAAGTTTGGTGTCAAGAAAAAAGTAAATCTAATTAAAATAAAACGGCATCAGGTTGTAGTTTTGTATTAATATTTATTAATAATCGACGTTTCGACATACTCAACGTATATCTTCATTAAGAAAAATGATACAAATGATATTTACAGGAAATAACACAGAACATAGATACAAGTTAACTAAGTAACAAAATAAGTTTTATTTTGGTAAATTTTTAATTAATGAAAGACAAATTTTATTTAAATCACACTGATTGACGTTATATTTTTTTTCTATTGCTTCTCTTATCAATCTGCTGTTAATACAAAACGAAAACCGTTTTATTCTAATAAGATGAGTTCTGAAAGATTTTTTACTAAGCTAAATTTAATTATTTTCAATTTGATAATAAGTTTGGTCGATACTTAAATATATATTGTCAAATGTGATTTATTTGTCAAATAATTTGAAAATTTTGACAGTTTTGTAAATGACATACAATTATTGCTAATTGTGCTCGATTAATAAATTATTTCCGAAACTAATTTTGTACTTATCATTGGTTTTGTATACCTACATTTTTTATAAATGTGCGCTAATTTTGTAATAGAAAAATATTTTTTAAATACCTTTTTCTGTTTACAAAATAATTTTTTATTTTTATTTATGTTAAGTCTATCTTCTTTACATATATAATGGAATTCTTTAAGAGTGACAAATAATTATCACAAAATATTGTAGATTAATTGTTGATTAATTTGTTTTTATAAAAAAAATAATAACAATGTATTTACTACTAGTAAAATGTATGTTTCAGTTGTCACATTTACGATAAAAAAAAATGTAACATACAACTTACCTGTATAATTATGAAAACGTAGTTATGTATTTTATTTCAAATTTATTAATTTAAATGCTGTCGTGATCGCACACAATTAATTTTTATTATCTATTTCGAAAACTTTGCTTTGAATTATTATTTTAAACTGTACATACTTTTTTTTTCGTTTTAAATCTTACAAGTATTGTCATAGCTATTAAAAATTCACAATCACAAATTTTCAGGACAATCTGTATGGGGTTATAAATTCGTATGGGGGTAGGAGAAATTATTTTATACTTTTTAATCCGATTTAAAAACGTGATATATTATTTTTTTTAAATATTTAAATAATTATTTTTGTATTTTAACATTGCATTGAAATATATATACTAGAGAAATAATATAATTTAAAGCAGCAATGATATTAATATTTTTGTAAGAAATCAAACATATTATCGAATGATAAATTTGAAATAAGTTTTATCGAAAAAGTCAATAAATATTGATTTAAAATTGTTATTAAATAAAAACATAAACATTATTATAGTTGTCAAAGTTCACAGTAATCTTATTTATTTATATGACAAAAAAATGTTAGAACATAAATTAATATTAGAGAATTTCAAACGATAATATTGTGTATTTTAATTTTAAAGATTATTTTAATATTACCAGTTATTTTTTTTAAAATTATGTTACATATTTAAATATATAATTGCAAAAAAATATATAATTTTATAATTCATTGTAAAAAAAATTTCAGAACTTATTATATTAAAATAAAAAATATTTATTAATAATTGACGTACTCTCAACGTACGTCTTTACCAGGGAAAAAATGATGAAGACGTACGTTGAGTTTATCGAAACGTCGATTATTAATAAATATTAATACAGAACTATAACCTAAAGCCGTTTTATTTTATTTTTTATAAAATAATTCATAGTAAAAAACCTTACTATATTAAAATAAAAAGGCTTTAGAATTAAGTTCTGTTTATGATGATGATATACGTCAAGTACATCGAAACGTCGATACGTTATACGTTATACGTTATAGATACGTTAATTTTTTAAGGCAACAAAGTAGAGAAATCAGAAAAATAATACAAAAATTTATCAATTTTATATCTCTCTTGCGTAAAAAGTTTGTTTGAAATTATTTTTTTAGGTAACTGTGAATTAATAATAATTAAATAAAAATATTATTAATAATAATAATAAATATTAATAAAACAATTAATCAGTTCTTCTGTAAAAACTTTTTCTAGTTGTAAAAACGTTATTTCGCCAGCAATGCTCTCCTCATTGGCACAAGTAAAATATAATACCGGTATTAATATTTTACTAATACCAAAATAGTTTTTCTAAAATAGTCAGTACTACTTTTGAAACTACATTTGTACAGTGCGATTAATTTTAATGGAACCATAAGGAAAACTTTTTATAATTAAGCGGATAAAACTTTTTTTTTTGTAGAAAAATTTCTTGCTTTGGTTTCAAAGATTTACTTAAATCGACGAAATTTCCAATTTTTGTTTTCTTGACTATTTAATTTATATCTATCTACTCATCGGAGGTCCACTGAAAAACGTATACCTTCAAAATTATTCACATATATTCTTTTAACCAAGCGTTCATTAAACATTCGCTCAACATCTGCAACTTTTGCAACAACATTTTTCTTTTATCATTTTTTTTCCAATTTTCTTTGTCACTTGTAATAAATGTTTAATTTAAAACAAATCAATTTATTTCTTTATAGGATTAAGGATAATTAAAATTAATATACTTAATTCTTTGTGTTAGGACTTTAAATTATTTTGTGAATTAAAAGAAATTATTATATTTTATTAACTTTTTCTAAATAAAAGATTTTACTTTCAAAATTTTTTAATTAGACTATTATATTAATTGCACTAAAACACTTATGAACTTTTTTTGTTCAATTTTGTTATTATTATATTTTTATTTATTATACGTAATTCTATTAAAATCAATCACAGTGTATGTTAAGTGCAATTATACTAGTGTTGATAAAACTTATTATCGGTTAAGAATTGTAACGTTTCGTTAAATGTATAACAATGCATTTTAAATTGACATTTTTCTGTATTAATAAATGTCGATTACCTATGTAACTAAGTTTTTTCTTTGAACGTAACGAATCAATTTTAACTCATTACAGTGAAGTAATGAGAGATTGTTTTGATAAATACACATTGTACAAACGGAACAAACTAAGTATTGTATTTATAAAGTTGTAATACATTACTTTTTTATGATTTTTTTCTTCAAAGCTGCGGTTGGATTCTATAGCATAATCTATATCGAACTATTTCGAGTGATAGTTTTGGATTATACCAAGTTTCAGTAAAACCTCTATTTACACACACCAAAAGAAACATTTACGATTTTAGTTTCGTATTGTCGGAATGGTTCCGTTTATTAGAAATTACTATAACTTATTCTAAAACCGAAATTTGTAAAACTTAGGTTTAATATTAATTAATATTTATTAATAATCAACGTCTGTCTTCATCAGGAAAACGGATACAAATAACATTTACAGTAAATAAACAGAATATAGAAACAACCAAATACAAGTAACTAGATCATACATTTTTTAATTAATTGAAACCAAATTTGATTTAAATCAGTTATTAATCACACTTAGACTTGTTATTCTTATCAATCTACTGATTGGGTCCTGAAATTATTACAGTATCTTCGAATTTCACATCATAAAGATACTCTAACGCAAAGGTTTCCAAACTTTCTTCACTAACACCCCTCTTATAAAAAAAACCTCAACTTTGCCGCTCCCTTATTTAAGAAATTTATAAACAATAAATTTGTAAATAATTTCTTTATTGAAATAATAATCAGAAAAGTGATAAATATATAATGTAAATAACTTCTCTAATTCCTAAATATTTATTCTAACAACATAAATCACGAAAATTAGATAAAAATAAATTTTTATATTTTTGTAAAAATATATTTATGTGACTTCCTTTGTAATGAAAAATTCAAAAAGTTTAATTTTTCAAAAATGTCTGTTAAATATGCTAATCTTTGTCAAAAAAAAACTTTGTACCATTATTTTGTAAAAATATTCCTATTTCTTCTTTTAATTCGAAAATACGTTGAAGTACTTTTTGCTCGTGATAACCAACGAACTTCATACTCGTATATTACTATTTTATCAATAATAAATAAATTTGTACTTTTGATATATATTTTTTATATCTAAATATTAGGAAATTGAAATAAACTATTTTAACTATTTACTTTTGACAAAAATCACTTTTAAAACTGAGGTGAGAATACGGGCCTGTATCTGTATCTTTATTTAGATTTTTTTTTTCTTTAGTTGCTCCAATAGTTATTATAGCGACTATAACATGCTTATATTCCTACTATTATAATTTTTTATGAGCTCTAGAATATTATTTAGTCTTTATGGAAGACCAATAATATCTGTAATATTTTTAAATTATGAAACTTGTAATATTAGTATCAGTTTTTAACAAAAGCTACGTAAAAAGATAATTTTAATTATAGATTTTTTTATTATCTTATTGAATTAAACTATAATAGATTTTTCATATAAAATCTTATTTTTTATTTTAGTAATATTATTGATTTTCAAATTTAAGTGAGATGTATTTTGGGTTATTTACATAAAAAAACACAATAATAAATTTTAACGACCAGATTTATAATAAGATTTCTAAAGTTTGACGATTCGTTATGAAATTGGCTGTCTTTGTTAAAGACATGCTCATTTTAATTTAAGACTTTTAATATCTTTTTAACGCAATTTCAAATGCGGAGTAGAATTATTAAAAAAAAAGTCTTACTATATTGAAATATTCTAAAAATGTAAGGCCAATGCATCATGACATAGGTATGCTATAATTCTTTTTTTATGTTATTAATTATTGATATTTTGAGTGTTGGATATCAAAGATAATAATAATAATAATACGATTTTATG